>SDVV010006605.1:0-18318 GCA_016164225.1 Gammarus roeselii
TTTTCCTTACAAAGGTAGATATGTGTGCATGGTGTCGGCACAGACCCCGTTTAAAAGTGTGTATGTGTCTACATGGTGTGTGATATTCAAAAAGATATGTGAAAAAAACATAGAGCGAGGTGGAATGATCTGATATGTGTAACGCATAAATTACTGAAAAAGTACCGTACATTGCTATGAAAAAACTCGTAGAAAGAATACATAATTATATGTTGGGTTGGTTAGGTTAGATTGACTAGATTTTTGAACCTAACATCACGTGAAACTGATCCACATTAAAAAGCTTTGCAACAAACAAAGTGAATTAGTGCTATTGGAAACTACTTGCTGAGTCTCATTCAAACATAAAATGGAGATAGCGATAATGTTCTGGAACTTAAACACCTGCAAATTTTTGTTTACCAGATCAAAATTGGAAGAGTATATACAAACTGTTAATGTTACCATAAATAAATATTCCAAGTGGAGAGGTTGGATATGAATATATCATAAATCAACGAAAAAAATATCATATGTAAGCACGAAAACTCGATCGATAATACATAATTCGTGTTTAGAATATGTTAGGTTAGGTTAGGATGACCAGATCTTCTAACCTAACATAACGTGAAGCTGATCCACATTAAATATTTTGTAACAAAAGCAAGGGATTTGGTTCTAATGGAAATCACAGATCAAAGGTAAAATGCTACAGATGTTAACCGAGCCTGTATATGCGTACAAATGTGTGTATATGCCTACATGCTACCGGCACAGTATATTACCACATGGTGCCGACACAGGTGCCGGCATCGACTCTGCGATATACCTTGTGATAATAAAAAAATGTATGTAAAATAGAACCATGTCGAGGGATTTGATTTGTATATAATACAAAACAATGATTAAATTCCATTCAGAGTCATCAAACTTGAATGTAGATACATAATTATTGGTGATGTTGGTTAGGTTAGGTATTAACGTATCTGGCATTGCATGGCAACCATTTTGTATTAAATGACTCTTCTTGTCAATGAAGTCGTACATTGATATATGAATCGCTAATTACATACCTCGGGTGTGATTTATATTCTAGATTTTGTTGACTGTGGTCCTTACATTACAAATCTATAGTAAAAAGGCTAGACTGGATATAGTGAATGCTCGAATATGTATGATATTCTGAATTTCAACGAAATCTCATATCAATACCTGAATCAAGCAATAAATTTAACTATTTAAACTGCAAACGGTTAACGTACATTTATAAAAGTATGACATGTGGGAATAAGCATCTAGTAAAGGCATGAGACGAATAACATAATTGAGATCTACAATAAACTGATGGAGTATTTTAACACTAACGATTTATACACAAATCCGGTAGACTACTTCTCCAAGACAAGTTGAAGTAGTAGAACAGATCTAATGTCAAGAGGTAAAACCTACCAATATTTTGTACCACTGCATCCAATTAAGCGAATTCATACCCAACACTACATCGATTAGGCAAAATATAAACCACATAAAGTTTTATTCATATGATGACCATTCAAAATCGTAAAATAGCTAAGTAAGTTTCTCTACTCAACCCTAACCAATAATTATGTATAACATACGGTGAATCCAACCACACCCAGATGATACTTAATAAAGTTCTATTCTTATGATAACCGTTCAAAATCGGATAACCGCAAACAAATAGCTAAGTAGGTTTCTCTACTCTACCTTAACCAACATTAATTAAGTATGATATACGGTATAACCTATCAAACTCAGATGATGAATCCCTCACCAATATGGAAGATGTTTAGCCGATGTACATTACCGACCTTGTAATTAATAGAAATAATCCTGGACCTAAGGAAATCTAAGGAAATCACTTCAAAGACCAGCAGCTCGCCGCATAACCTCTTTAACAAACCCATGGAACATGGGGCCGACATCCACATAAACTCACAAAATCACGTTGAACTTGGACGAACTCCAAATGACCACCTGAGAGTGTAAAACCCAACTCTACGCTAGGACCAATCCATTCAGTAAAATCTTCTTCTAAAACGTTACACGATGCACTTGCTATGGCTTACTGACGAGATTCCACAAAGATGCAGAACGGATTCACACCTTCTAAACATTTATTCCTATGATTTCCGTGGAAAAATCATGCAACAATAATAAAATAACTACGTAATTCTCTACTCTACCCTAATAAACATTAAATATTCTAATATAGGAGGGTATCCATCATAGTAAAACGGGCTTCTTATACAAATAAACATATATGCAACGAGCTTTTGCTTATGGGACTCCTCCAACCCTTCCAAAACATTGAAGTATGACGTTATTCATCTAGTAAATATACAAAAAAAAGACCAAGCTTGTTACAAAAACAAATTTTCTATAATTATAATTTCCAATCATTGTAACAGGATGTAAAAGATACATTAAACACTAAAAAGATACAATGACTAACTAAATTTTACCTGAAATAATGTCCTACATTGCAGATTTAAACATACTATATCCTAATTTTCCAATAACTGCATAAAATAGACATAACCTTGCATTGAAGATGGAAACTCTAAAAAGAATATACAAAACTTAATCAAACTTACTAAAACGCCCGAGTTCTAATAAAATATCACGATCAATCATCTACCATACCCATAACATACATTAAAAACCATGATGTACGAGAAATACAACTAGCATGTAACTTTCCAAACGACTAACGTGAATAAGTTGCTAAGACATAAGAGCAACATAACTAACTGAAACCTATAGTATATGATGTGGAATACTTCTACACGAACGCGCTATAGTGCATACAAATCTGATGAAATTATTCTCCAACTCAGTCCAAAATATGGTTAAATTAAATCTTCTTTAGCTAAAGTAACCACGGCTTAATCGTATCAGAATGTCACAAATCTATAAAACTGTGCTACATGTAAGATGCAAATCTAAAATATTATAAAATTCTTATAACTGTATGAAACAACCAGTCAAAATTCCAAAACTAATACAAATTCAACGTAAATTAATTATTCATTACTATGTATACATAACACAATATTGGAATGCGATGGTAGATGTATAATCCATACAATCCATATCCATAAATCCATATCGTTTACGTAAGCTACAGCTACTCTTGCTGAGGGGGCATCCGACCGATACACACTGAATAAAAAATCGAGATAAGACTACTCGAACATGCTACATAAGTTTGATAACGGTCCATTTGAAACATGAGGAGACGGTGTCACTTAGATATCAGGTTCAAACATGTTTAGTGCATTATGGGTAGATAGAATCTCGTAGCAAAGCTGCTACATCAACCCATAATACAAACATTCACCCGTCAACTACCTAACTAATATACAATACTATCCATACACATATTATATACTTATGAAATAAACAGATGGAAAACACAAAACGTAGCTCAAATCAACCATCAGGCTGGTACCAACTAGGGCTCGAATGAGTCAATTAAGGTCTCTTATTAATTGAGTACCAATATAAACATATAATATAAACATCAAATATATAGTCTTTGAACGCTACATAAATATATAATAATATTAACATATAAATCACTGGATAAAATAAATATCCGAGCAGTAGCCAAGTCATCAGCTATCAGCCGAGTACCCGTTAATGCGGCCATGGGCGAGCTAATTACGACATCTACCATCGTATTCCAATAAACAATATGTATAATATGAATGTATACCACTAAAGACACAAAAAAATCCCTAATCATGCCACGAAAATATTGAATACAAGATAAAAACAGATAAAAGCAATCTCACCTAATTTTCCAGAAGCGCATCCAACTTTTTTGCCTAGAAGACTCCACTACCACACCCCACACCCTCCAGAAATGTGTTATAGGCGTATTCCTGCCAATAATGAATAAATTTAAAATGAACAATTAGTTAGTGACCAAGTATACCCAATACATTGTTCTAAAGGATAAATATTATAAATAAATACTATGAATAATAAAAAGATGAGCCTTCAAACCACGAAAGAATCCTAAATCCACACAGCAGGGAGCCGAATGAGTCAATTATACCCTAATTTCAATAAAATAATACTACAAAGATGTGAATAAATCACAAAATATATAGTCATCAAGCCAAACGTGAATATTTAATGTAAACACTATAAATATAACTTTTAAAAATATGAAAGATTCCCAAATCAACGGACAGGTTACGAAAACTCAGCGGCTGCTCCCCCTCCCCCCTTTCGCATCTTTGCGCCGCCCCCCTTCCGCTCACCGCGCTAAAAATTGACCGCCGCCTGAATGACTCCGACCCGTTGCTATAAGACATGAACGTAGATTTCCGTTCTTTGGATCCTCCTATCTACTAATGTGAGTGATTACTTTGGATCTTAACACTTTAATGCGAGTGACGTGCAAATGTATCAGTCGTACCGTAAATTAGGAATAATAATGCCGCTCTATTGCAGTCGTCTCCCATCAAATTAGTTCGAAAGTGAAGTGCAGAAGCTAGCTGGTCTGTCATGTTTTGAAATGATGGCATTGGCTTCATAACTCGCCCATTACGGGAACAAATTGTCACCGTCCGATTAGTTATTAAGAGTTCTAACTCAAAGTCTATCCACAGTAGGACAAAGTTTTGTCTCAATTTTATAGCCTACGTTTCGTTTTACAACCACACAACCTCATCGGGCGTCGAAAGCTAAAGTGATACAGGAAGTTAATCAGGCAAATATTTGTAAGGCTCGTGCAATACTCATCTTAATTAGGTATCGGCATACGTACAAATCCCCGACAGTTTGATTAAGGGGAAAACACTAGCTTCAAAGAGATGGGGTTTAGTAAATGATGTGTCACAAGGCCCACAAGCGGTGCAAGTTGTCTTGGGTCTACAACAATAGTGGACTAAATTAGGCATCCGAATAACCAGAAAGATATCCAAACAATGACTATATTCTGTATCGAAATAAATACGCGTCAACCATCGTTTGTTTAAATAGTAAACACAATTTTTAGGGGATGGGATGACCAAATTAGATGTCACAATACCCATCAACTACGTAAATTATATTGTGTATAATACAATGGGTGACCAAATTAGGCATCTGAATACCTACAACTCAGCTGCGTTTTGTAAGAATGGTAAACAATTTTTTTTGGTGAATTACCATCTCGATGAGGCGTCACTTCACATCAGCTGCTCGCATTATGCTGGGTTCAGAGCAGTGACTGCCCTTCGTAACAACGGAAAGTTTTTGAACAGTCAGCGGCTTTTGTTATTATCGAAGTCAAAGGCAGTCTGTGACACGAAAGTAAAGTTAGGTATTTGTTTAATTACAACAGAATCGAACAAATTGCGATGTAGGATATTTCATATTCTGCTTATCACTGCTTAATAGTTAACAGACTCGATCATCAGCATCGCTTGTGTGCTTCACAAGTGCACTGTTGGGATTCAAATAATTGTGTATTGGTTGAATCAAAACTCAACCTCACTGTGTGTTCAACATAATTTTCTGTCGAGCACGTTAAAATAAAGTGCATTTATCCTTACTGTAGCTGGTGTTCTTTCTTTGTCCAAGAAGAAGCAAGACCCCATCAAACAGTAGTGCAATAATTGCATTGAGGATGTCATTTTTTTCGTGGATACTATACCACATTTCTGGGCCTAATATTTAGCTGTATTTGAAGTAGCTAATGTGGATGCGAGGGGAACTGCCATTATTAAGCTGTAGGCTGGAAGTTTTGAAAATTTCATGCTCTAATTAGTTTGATCATCAGGGATTCATAAAAGATGTGACATGTTTTTACGGAACCCTGTGATATATGGGTCCTCAATATGATAAAATTAGGTGTAAGGGGCCATCTCCATCGGAGCCAAGGGGCAAGTCGTCACAAGCACGACGATTCGATCATCGAGTTTGTTAGGCCCGCACTTCTTGGCGAGCGAAAAGTTACTTTATCGAATTTAAATTATACGGGCATTTCAACTGCGGCACATATGAACGCTGGTGCATACAGAAACGAAAGGGTTTAGACGTAGCTGTTGAAATAGATTATCTTTCCTGTGCTCACCTATTATTATCCGTAATACATTGTGGGGCGGAAGAACCACCCCCCCCCCTGCATCAGTATCTCGTTCTTCACCGCTTCGTGTAGGCCACTATGTTTCCCAATAGTGATTAGTTTTATTCCGGTAAGCGAGGTCAGTGAGTAAGCTTTGTAGGTCGTGCTACTGCGAGTGGGTTGCAATTCATCAGTAAGTGTTTCACGCTGATTGTCACTTGGTGACAACAGGGGCATTGTGGCTCGTTCGGTTGCATGTCTACATTCATTAGGTGATTTGGTGTTCGCCATGTGTGTCCCGTGCACAAGCGGTCAAGGAATATTTGGTCTCTTCTGTGACCTGATCCTTTAATATGACCCAAAGTGCCATACTTTTATGCCCAAGACAAAATTACTCAATCTAATACATTAAAATCACATCTTGTGGCCCGTTTCCTCGCAGGTGTTCGTTCGCGAGCTGTACCAGCGTTACGGGGTGCAGCTGGACGACGAAGACGCGCGAGCAGCCCTCAAACCCAAGCGATCCAAGACCAGCTCCAGGAATAAAACAAAGAAAAAGGAAACTGAAAAGCAACGGTAGTTCATTATGACACTGTTTTGTGTGTAAATATCAGTTCTTGTATTGCATGTGTAGGCGGAGGTGTTGCGTCGTAGCGAATTCATTAGTATTTATGTTGTTGAAATTATCATCGTATTCACAAATTCATTTTCATTTTATAGTAAGTCAGCAGCCAAGTCCTATTCTAATTATCTGCAAATGATTCATCGGAGACTCAGTTCACCAAGCAACTATATAATTATATGGCCAGTAATGTAATGTCTATATTTGATAGTACCACACAGAGTTTTTTCTGCAACGAATAATTGGATGAGAAAAAAACATCTTATAATTCTGGTGGCAATCTTAAAAAATATTTCACGGACAACAATATTATCTGCATTTTTTTTGTATGTACATCTTGTTATTAAAAATAGCTTTCTACTACGAGCACATTTAAAGAATGACCGACATATTTGCGGGATGACCGACACAGTTGCAGGACGATCGACACATTGCAGGACGATTACCACAATTGCGGGACGACCGGCACATTTGCGGGATGACCGACACAGTTGCAGGACGATCGACACATTGCAGGACGATTACCACAATTGCGGGACGACCGGCACATTTGCAGGATGACCGACACAGTTACAGGACGATCGACACATTGCAGGACGATTACCACAATTGCGGGACGACCGGCACATTTGCAGGATGACCGACACAGTTGCAGGACGATCGACACATTGCAGGACGACCGACACATTTTCAGGACGACCAACACAATTGCGGGACGACCGACACATTCGCGGGACAACCGGTATATTTCCAAGACGACCAATACATTTGAAGGACGACCAACACATTTGCGGGACGATCGGCACATTTGCAAGACGATCGACACATTTACGGGACGGTCATCACAATGAAAAGATGACCGACAAATTTGAAGGACAACCGAAAATTCTTGTTTGTGTAATATCTCGAAGTGTTGAAGGAGTGATGAGGTATACGGTAAATATTAAGTGGCAAGTTTAATATATATCTGCTCGGTCTCAGTACCGGTGGATGATCGCCAGTCATTTATCTTTAACGTGCTTGAATAGATAGAGTAACGAAGGAGCAAGGACAGAGGAACATGAGACCGACGTCAATATTCATTTCCAACTGTGTGAACGTCAAAATGGTCTGTCACAAAACATTGCAGTGTTGCCAACATTTTTTAGAATCATTTGAACATTCAGGATTTCAACATTAAAAGAAGAGCAAAGAGATAATAGAGTCTTTCTAATACGCCAAAATCTTGTCTATATCAAATAGGAGAAACCTATGCCATTTAAACCAGGCAAAATGTGTAAACTAATTTTATAACGAATGTCATAACTATCATAGTTTACGAGTTGCAGCATCCAGTGCACACATATAAATATGACTCAATGATACTATCATAGTTTACGAGTTATATACAGCATCCAGTGC
This sequence comes from Gammarus roeselii, assembly GCA_016164225.1. Taxonomy (NCBI): domain Eukaryota; kingdom Metazoa; phylum Arthropoda; class Malacostraca; order Amphipoda; family Gammaridae; genus Gammarus; species Gammarus roeselii. Next base: position 8,088 of record SDVV010006605.1, read on the forward strand.
ATACATTTGAATAGGACTCAATGATACGATAATAGTTTACGAGTTACAGCATCCAGTGCACACAGATAAATATGACAACCATACTATCATAGCATACGAGTGACAGCATCCAATGCACACAGATAAATATGACAACCATACTATCATAGCATACGAGTGACAGCATCCAATGCACACAGATAATTAGGACTCATTGATACTATCATAGGTTACGAGTGACAGCATCCAGTGCACACAGATAATTAAGACTCATTGATACTTCATAGTTTACGAGTGACAGCATCCAGTGCACACAGATAATTAGGACTCATTGATACTATCATAGTTTACGAGTGACAGCATCCAGTGCACACAGATGATTAGGACTCATTGATACTATCATAGCATACGAGTGACAGCATCCAATGCACACAGATAATTAGGACTCATTGATACTATCATAGCTTACGAGTGACAGCATCCAGTGCACACAGATAATTAGGACTCATTGATACTTCATAGTTTACGAGTGACAGCATCCAATGCACACAGATAATTAGGACTCATTGATACTATCATAGCATACGAGTGACAGCACCCAATGCACACAGATAATTAGGACTCATTGATACTATCATAGCTTACGAGTGACAGCATCCAGTGCACACAGATAATTAGGACTCATTGATACTATCATAGTTTACGAGTTACAGCATCCAGTGCACACAGATAATTAGGACTCATTGATACTATCATAGTTTACGAGTTACAGCATCCAGTGCACACAGATAATTAGGACTCATTGATACTTCATAGTTTACGAGTGACAGCATCCAGTGCACACAGATAATTAGGACTCATTGATACTTCATAGTTCACGAGTGACAGCATCCAGTGCACACAGATTATTAGGACTCATTGATACTATCATAGTTTACGAGTTACAGCATCCAGTGCTCACAGATAATTAGGACGCATTGATACTTCATAGTTTACGAGTTACAGCATCCAGTGCACACAGATAATTAGGACTCATTGATACTTCATAGTTCACGAGTGACAGCATCCACTGCACACATATAATTAGGACTCATTGATACTATCATAGTGTACGAGTTACAGCATCCAGTGCACACAGATAATTAGAACTCATTGATACTATCATAGTTTACGAGTTACAGCATCCAGTGCACACAGATAATTAGGACTCATTGATACTATCATAGTTTACGAGTTACAGCATCCAGTGCTCACAGATAATTAGGACGCATTGATACTTCATAGTTTACGAGTTACAGCATCCAATGCACACAGATATATAGGACTCAAGAATATTGAATAAGACAACGACTTGAAAAAATTCAATCTATATTTTCATCACTTTCTTTGTCGCAACAATCCCAAGCCACGTTGGACATTTTCATTCGGAACGCATTGGAATAAAGAACCATCATGCTCCACCTCGCCACTTCTTGCACTGGGGCGGCCGTGTCCTCGGCAACGCATTGAGACGCACACAACGCTCCAGTGGATCCAAGCAAGCGCATGCGCGGCTTAGCTCTGCTGGAGCACTTGCGTGTGACGGCAGGGGCTCCGTTGTGAGCATAAAGTGCTGTTTTGAGGTCTCCACCACTATATATATATCTAAATTATAATTTTAAAAGATTTGTATTTGAGAGAAAGTGTACTTTGTAACAGTGAACTGAGGATCCACATGCACATCTTACTGAGGGTCTAATGCATTTTTAAGTACACAGTTAATTAGCCCCAGGCAATAGTACGCTTGATAACAGACATACGTCTACTTGCGAAGTATTGAGAAAAGTGGGTGAACGTTTCATAGCTGACGTCTTTGGTCTACCACCGTTACCTTAATACTAATTGAACATAGAAAGAATAATAATTGATCATTTCAAAAATCTGAGCAGGCATACAAATTTTTGTAGCGTCACAAAAATGAAATGACGTTTGCTGTCATGTTGCCTCCATAACAGCAATGCTGTGCAGCTCAGCAGTGACGCGATGCTGCATCGCTCAGCGGTGACGCGATGTTGTATCGCACAGCGGTGACGCGACATTGTATCGCTTAGCGGTGATGCGATGCTGTATCGCTCAGCGGTGACGCAATGTTTCAACGCTCAGCGATGACGCAATGATTTAAAGCTCAGCGGTGACGCGATGTTGTATCGCTCAGCGGTGACGCGACATTGTATCGCTCAGCGGTGACACAATGATGTATCGCTCAGCGGTGACGCGATGCTGTAGCGCTCGGCGGTGAAGCGATGATGTACCGCTCAGCGGTGATGCGATGCTGCATCGCATAGCGGTGACGCGATGCTGTATCGCTCAGCTGTGACGCGATGCTGTATCTCTCGACGGTAACACAATGCTGTATCGCTCAGCGGTAACGCGATGCTGTATCGTTTAGCGGTGACGCGATACTGTAACGCTCAGCGGTGACGCGACGCTGTATCGCTCAGCAGTGACGCGATGATGTATCGCTCAGCGGTGACGCCTTGTTGTATCGCTCAGCGGTGACGCAATGCTGTATCGCTTAGCGGTGACGCAATGCTGTGTCGCTCTTCGGTGACGTAATGATGTATCGCTCAGCGGTGACACGATGATGTATCGCTCAGCGGTGACGCGATGATGATCACTCAGCGATGACGCCATCTTGCCGTTTCAGCGACGGCCATCTCCCTCGACTTGCAGCTATCGACTTCCTTGAACGCTCACTGCGAAAAGCGGGCGTTGTTGGTTCAATACAACAACTGGTGAATTACAGAAAACATAGACAGTGACCTGATGACGTCAGGCCTTCCTTTCTCCAAAGGACTACTCCAGAGGACTACTACAGAGGGCTAGTCATTGGAGAAAGACTCCTTCACCGTGCGACTTGTCCTGCACATCTCCAGAAGCTGACCACGTACTTGTGGGCGGCAAGGCTAGAAAGACCAGCAAGTGCAAGCAATCTCCGCACAACTGTCATCAAGATCTCTTCAAGTAAATAGGGCGCAAAAGATCTGGCGTCACACGACTAGTGGTCACACGACTAGTGGTCACACGACTAGTGGTCACACGACTAGTGGTCACACGACTAGTGGTCACACGACTAGTGGTCACACGACTAGTGGTCACACGACTAGTGGTCACACGACTAGTGGTCACAAGTCGGAAGACGATTTAAGGTGTTCTCAATTCGACACACTCTGGTAGACCTTTTATGATGGATCTGAATGAAATTTTCATTCCCAGCGTGTGGTTCAAATTGAATATTTTGAACCGAATCTGTTTGAAAATGAATTTTATTTCGTAAACATTTACTGCAAAAGATCGGACGACTAATATTTTAATTATTTCGCACACCCAAATGTTCTGACTAGATTATAATGGCAAATTTCGTCCATCTACAACATACTACATACTCGAAACATTTAAACCACCTGTGCATTTTACGGCGTTTATTCAAAATTTTAATGAAGAGCAGCGGACTGCTAAATTATTCGTAGAAACAATACTTGCGAAACTCTTGTCTGGTAAACTCGTATTTTACACTTCTCAATTAAAACATCCCATGAGAGTATGATTAATTAATCAAGGCTACGAAAAGGAACCGTTTCAACGTGCTCAAAGAAAGTAAAATCCCACATTACAAAGATATAACAAGAATATTTGAGAAAAAAAAACTGTGTCTAGCAGTTTGGATCAAAAATAGATCTTTAGAGATACTTAGCTACCCTAGTAACTGAGCAAAATAGTCTAGCTAAGCTAAGTATCTCTATTTTGCTTAGCTACCCAAGTAACTAAGCAAAATAGAAATACTTAGCTATACTAGTAGCTAAGTAAAAAGGTAATAGATATCTATTTAATGATCATCAGTTATAGCGTCACATAGCTATCCTATTAGGCTAGAAATAAACTCTTCCAATTCACTGTTTAATATTGTTGAATGGACAATTTGAGTGACGCTTGACTATTCCAGAAATTAATTGAAATTGTATTTGATGTACACAATATTAAAAAAGTGACGAACAAACTTTGATAGTAGGTAGAAGCCCCAAAAATTAGCACTCGTTCGTGATTATTAAGAAAATCTAAACTACCTAGTTTTCCGGATACTGAGGTGTCAAGTTTCAACGTACAGTCAGAATTAAAATAAAATTTAACATTTCAATCTGGCAACAGCGGTTTTTTTTGGAAATTATAAACACCCCCGCCAGTCTGCCTCTAAACACCACCATACAGTTTGCCTCCAAACACCACCGCTACCGGACGTGTGTTTCCCCGGCTCTCAGCAGGAAGAAAAAAAAGTGACGGAAGAAATTAGAAAGTGAAAATTCTGCTCTTAAAAAGTGCTAGTCATATAATTTTTCATTTGCAATATTGTTATTATTGGCAGTGCTTTAAGTGTCCCTGTTTTGGTGCTGTTACAATTTATCATAGTATTGTCAAATAGTATAAATAAATTTTATAAGTTATTATGACCTCAGTGAGAAACTATCGAGTGCACAGTGGCTACAATTGAATCCTTATTAAAATACCTCGAGAGCTACTGTTTGATTTTAATTTTACCAATTGAAAAAGGTCGTGATATACAATTAATATCATTCCATTACCATAAAAATTGTACAAATAGTAGGAGCTACCCGGTGCATATGAAACAGTTGACTGCAGCGTAACTAATACGTACATCCTGGACTGATGACAAGAGGCAGATCCACCAATAACATTTCTCCTTGCCCTGTATCGCACTCCCTCCCGTCCCGGCAACATTACCTCAGTGTACAGCACACAAAAAAATGCGTCGAACCTTCCTATGTTCCAGCTGTAATAAGACGCATTTTGCAGTACATTTTCGCTGTAATCCTTGCGCGGGCAGGAACAAAAAATGCATCCATTATTTGCCAAAACTGCAGCAAAGACGAAATTTGAGTTACGAATATCAAATTTTAACTCTGTATCAGGCCATAAACCTAATGGCGAGGCAATTGGAAGAGCTCAAGTAAAATATGACTGCACCTACTGCTATTAGGTACATCAACCAAGCCCACTCACATTCCATGGCGAGCACCTCCCTACGCCCACCGCCTCCTTCGCCTTTGAATATCCCAAGCTTCCTTTCACAGCCTACCCCCTCTTTTCACTTTCTGGTGCCTACCCCCTCCTTTCTCTGTGAATATTCTCCATGCAGCGCCCAGACGACCGTTGCTTCCCACTCCTTTCCATCACATACGTGGAGATGCACACGGCAGCGATCAACAAAGAGATACCTGGGTGAGGACCAACGTCTCTTTTTACTTCCTGGCGCCTACCCCCTAGTTTCCCTGTGAATATCCCCCAAACTGCGCCCAGACAACCGTTGCCACCTACTCCATCCCATCACATACGTGGAGATAATAATAATAATAATGACAACTTTATTGAAAAACCAACACGAGCATAGTATTACAATTGAGACAACTTATTTCAGGGTTACAACGAGAATAAAGTTATAAAATTACCGCTCACAATTAAAAATAAGTTACGGCATACAACTTTATCCCACCAATGTGTACAGTTATTTTCTCCATCGCTTTAACAATGACGAGTCAGCGAGCGCATCACCAGAGCAGATTGTAACGAGAATTTCATTTGAAGAGCTCATAACTAGAGTCATAAGGCTGTGTGCCACTTCGCGAAACAGTACCTTGATGTGATCCGACTGGTTTTCAGCAAAAGCCCTGCTTGCTGACGTCGAGCGAGGGACCTGCATCAGCCGTCTAAATGTGTCATTATAACTCACCATCAATTTTCTCACGCTATATTAGAAGTATTTTCTCCACAGTGAATTACAATAAATCGGATTTCAATATGATTTGAAGAGCTCTCATTTAGCTTCCCTTGGTGCAAACGAGAATTTTCGTAGCAGCATGTTACCAACTGCTTTTTGCTGCCTAGTTTGCTTTGCAGCTTTCTTGTCGTATGAGCAATCTGATGTGATGATGTGCCCTAAATGAACTCTTACGACTCACTCAAGCAGATGCATACGGCAGCGCTCAACAGAGAGATGCTTGGGTGAGGGTCAACGATTGAAACAGTTGAGGAGGGATGCTGTGAAATAACACGGCGAGGAATGCCCTCCAAATGAACTCTTACGGCCCACTCAAGCAGAAAGAAATTGGTTTGATGTGCATTCTGGTTGGCGATAGTATAGTGAAACAGCAAAACAGGAAGTTCAAACAGCGAAAGGCGAATATAAAAGTGGTCTGTCGTTCTGGTGCCACTGTGCATACCCTCACCAATCAAGTTAAAAAGCTGAGCACTAAAAAGAACGACTTCATTATAGTTCAAGTAGGTTTAAAAAACCTTCAAGTTAATACGCCCCAGCAACTGTTTCGATCAGAAACACTTTTTGGTAAATACAAGAACCTTATGTAAGCGATAAAAAAACAGAACAAGCAATAACGTATTGTTGCCGGCCTTTTGCCAAGGATCTGCGTTAGAAACAATATTCATGACAGGATTAAGTACATCAATCGTGCTGTGGAAAAGATGGCAAACGAAGTACTAGACTATGTAATTACAGAACATGCTTTTGGAGGAAGACCTGAACTATTCCAGCGTGATGGAAGGCATCTCAATGCAAGCGACAAAACGTAGGTTGGCATCCTACTCAACAATACAGTAGAGAAATATCACAACAAGGAACAGTCTACGATGTGCACAGTAACAGGACCGCGAAATGACGTGACTCAAGAAACGAACGGAAACACCTAACACGTGACCAAATCGAGCAAAACAAGGAGCAAGAATTCATGCAAAGAACTAGGTCAGCCAGCAGAAGCATCTTTAGTAGTGAATCGAGTGACTCTTGGCGCAGCTCAACAGAAGACATGTCAACCGAATCAGATAGGAGGGGAAAAATGAAAGTTCTACTAGGAAATGTGCAGTCACTAATGCCCAAGATGGATTTTCTTCAAGCTATAGTGAAAACAAACAAACATGACATAGTTGGAATCGACGAATCGGGGCTGCATATGAATAACCGGAATCTTTAGGCGGAAATAGGCCTTCAAGGACTCAAGGCCTTCTGTGTAGACAAGTCTTGTACAAGCATGAGAGGTGGAGGGTCAGTACTTCATGTCAATGAAACCCTCTGCTCAATATTTGCAGGCCAATAACAACAACAATTTACGATGTAATTCAGGTCGACATTATGCCATCTGAAGAGATAAAACTGATAATTATAATGGTATGGGGACGTGATTTTTTGTACGAAGAATATCAGAAGGTAAGAGCGTGAGTGCTCATGAACACTTTCGTTCTATAAGTCGCCGAGTGGGGGATTAGAAAGACAGACCGACAAAATTTTAATTGATGTATTTGTAGTATGTATATAAAATATAGTTGGGTACTTATATTGTCAGACGCTGAAATGAAAGGGTCGTCAGGAACCGCCAGGGGATGTGCGTGCGGGATCACCGCAGATCTTGATGGTCCTTGAGATGTGGAGGCGAGTAATACGGAATTAGGCCCTTGGTCTTAAGCGACAGCACGGCCGGAGAGAAAATGCCTACTTTGCGAGCACAGTTTACAAGTTAACGTTGCGGCGTCGATGAGTGAATGCGCTAGGAAATAGGAGCGCGCTGGTTCTCGAACGGAATCGGTGTTGCCAATTTCCCAACTTTTTGAAAGTTCAAAAACATAAAAATATGATACAAATTTTAATGCTTAATTCATAAGTAATGTTTTGAGGGTATCTCTGCCCACACTGTTGTAGACTGTAATTGTTTTACATTTGTTATTCTTGTTATTATATTTTACTGTTGCGTGGCACGGTAAAAATTGTTATTGAATGATTGTTTGAATTGCTGATGGATTGTGTATATAGAGCTCGTAATTGATAATTACATGGATATTGAAGGTTGTAATAGTATGTTGCAACCAGTCATTCCATCTCAATCACTGCGTCACACATTCGTCCCACTTCCGCTGTTGCATACTATTCCTTCCTGGTTGATTGGGGTGGATGGATGATTATTCTATTTATAGATCATTAACACTTTATTTTAGTATTTTATTCTTTCTTATTTCGTGAGCTCTATTATTTATCTGTGCCGTTTTTCATGGTGATCAATTTTAGAATAGTTATATAATTAGGTATCGTTAGACGCCCGCAGGGACCCTAACTCGGCTATGCGGTGTGTTAGTTAGTCTAATCCAACCTACGATGGGAGAATTTAAGCTCTCCCGGGTGCCTAATAAATCTCCGAGCACAGCCTGGCGTTTTGATGGTTAAATGGTGAAATAATGTTGATGTTGATCTTAGCGAGTGAAAAACTTGAATGGCACGGTGCGAGTGGAGGACAAGGCGAGTCGAGGCAGGTCGAGACGAGTGGAGACGAGTCAACTGGCGAGGCGACGAGTCGAGACGAGCCGAGGCTGGTTGGGACTAGGCAACCCGGGAATGGAGGGTACTCGTGGAACCCGCGGTACTCGAGGGACCCGGGGGTTTCGGGAACCCGGGGGACTTGCAGGACCAAGAGGATTTGGGGGGACCCACTTGGACCCTTCCGGGGCCCTTTGGGACACCCATGAGACCCTTTGGGACCCGCTTGAGGCCCCTCTGAACCCTGGGACACCTGTTTCCCTCTCCCCACGCTGTAAAACCCATACACAGAAAAATGTATATATGTGAAATGTTTGAGTAGAACAATTAATTATTACAGTCCGTGGACTTCTGGCACAGAGGGCGTGGGTCGTGTCGAGGCTGATCGAGGTGCGTCGAGATCAGTCGAAACATGTTGAGGCGAGTCGAGTTGGTCGCGACGAGCCGAGACTGGCCGAAATGATTCGAGACAAGCCGAGATGAGCTGAGACGAGGGGTCTCGGAGCACCCGTGGAGCTCGCGAAGACCCGGGGGACTTAGGTTACCCTCCGCGACTAATCTGGCTCTTTTGAGACCCAAGGAACCTAGCTCCCCCCCCCCCACCATATCCCCTTAAGCAATATGTGCGAAATCAGTATTCTGAGCAGTTTTTCTGCCCATGACGAACCTGCCCTTACTTTCTTCTGCATGATCCACAATTTTGTCATGTATAATAATGCTGGTGTATTTGTGCGGGAGTTCCTGTTTGTGATTTTGTGAATGGGTATTTTTTCTTCAGTCTGTGTTCGCTCGCGCGTGCGCGGACCATATGTAGTTTCTGGGGTTGACCTGGACTGCGTAGCTATAAAACCTTGTGACGCGTTGCGGTTGGAGTTGATCTAATCCGTGAAGCCATAGACCTTGTCTGTGCGCACTGGCGCGCGTGCATATTACTCTTGGAGTTCAGAGTGGTTGGAGGCGAGCATTCGTTTTTTCTGAGTCTTTATCTTACCTGAATAAACAGATTGTACCTCTACTAAACTAGAACGCGTAGCTGTAAACATTGTGTTGCGTTGCTGTCGGAGCTGGCTTTATCCGTGTTGCCGTACACCTTGTACCAGTCTCAACGATGATACATGTGCACACTGGTGTGCGTACATGTTATTATTGAAGTTTTAAATGATTGGAGGCAAAAATTAGTTTCGTCTGAGTCTTACCTGAATAAATAAAGTGTATTACTATAATCAACCTAGACCGCGTAGCGTTCTAGGTCGTGTTGCGTTGCTGTCGGAACTGACTTTGTCCGGGTAGCCATAAACCTTGTACCAGTTTCGACGATGCTACCTGTACGCACTAGCGTGCGTACATATGACTCTTGAAGTTCTAAATGATTAAAAGCGGAGATCCGTTTCGTCTAAGCGTTTTTTTTGCGCACCAGTGTGCGTCTGACATTGCTGATTTTTTTTTCAACTTTAACAGCGTTTTTTTCGCAAACAAAGGCGTGCGAGCCTACTGGAATCCATGGTCATCGAGCCCTACGGGGGAGCCTATTATGACTCGCGTTGAGGCTCTGGTGGAACTTAGAATCAAATCAAATCAAAATCCTTCCTGGTTGAGTGAATTTCTTGGGTCGCTATCCTGGGGTCGAATGGTTACTGAACTTGTGTTTTGCGGCAGGCGTGGTACCGAGTGCGTGGCGCAGTGCCTGCATTGTTCCGCTATATAAGGGCAAAGGAGATAAAAATGAATGCTGCAACTCGAGAGGTATCAGTCTGCTATGCGTTGTTGGTAAGTTGTACGGGAGAGTGCTGATCGAAAGGATTAGAGACAGTACGGACTGCGCAATTGGAGAGGAACAGTGTTGCTTTAGGAGTGGTAGAGGGTGTACCGATCAGATATTTGCAG
>SDVV010006606.1:0-18317 GCA_016164225.1 Gammarus roeselii
CTAAGACACAATACATACAGGCATAGCCACACTGTAGCTCGCATACCTAACATTGCAACACTATAACACTCAGTTACCATGCCAACATTGTACCACTTATAGACATAGCCACACTCACCCGCACGAACACACTCCTAGGCCCACAAGAACGACATTACGCACACACACACACCCTCACACCCAACCACACACTCACGCACTTAAACATATAAACACACATAAAAAAAGTGAACACACAAACCCACCTACACACATACGAACAAAGAAACCCTCAGCAATAAAGAATATGATGGTGCGCAATTGGAATAACATTATATGTTTATCGCCTATCTAGAAGAATCCTCCAATAAACGTATCATTATTCGAGAGTGGTACGATGGGAAATAGAGTGATATTGTATGCCCTCGTACATGTACTGCAAATAAAAATAGGATAATTCGAAAGTTTAACAGAGTTGTTAGTACCTTCGTATGGAGTTAATTTTTGATAAAAATCAATCTAAATCAATCAATTTCTTTATAGTCTTGATTTCGACACTGTACAATGGCTAACGCGGTCTATTCATGCAATGATAATATCATTCCAATGCACAACTTTACACACAATTCGCACAAGTATTTGGATGGGCCTATATAGATCATAACTCCACTCACATGTCTTGAACGGAAGATTATTGCCAGATCTTCCATGAAAAAAAAAATCTAATAAATCTGTTGAGCGAACATTGTTAAAACAGTTATTTATAGGCTGCTGCACCACATTCGTTTAGATCACTTTGCACAACGACAACATCGAATAAAATATTAGTTGACATTTGATAGTTGCACATATATTATGAACCACCGCTTTTGCAACGTGGAACGCAGAGTTAATTAATGGTAGGCGGAAAATGCGACTAGATATATAATAAGAGGCCAGAATGACCAGTTGAAGCTTGTCCTTATCTGTGGACTGTAGAAAAATAGTAAAGATTAAGAAGCAAAAGCAAATGTGGTACTGAAGGAAAGGTTAAGATGAATAAAGAAAACAAGAAAGGCACAGAGGTTAAATATTGAATAATTGATTTGATTTGGTAATGATTCTCAATACAGGCGTCACAATATTTTTTATGTAAAAAACAAACTCAGTTAAGATAAATATTCACAAAGTTCAGAGGAGTCAGATTAACTCGAACACTTAATAAGATTACACGAGAAAAAGTACCAGTCAACTATCAGTCGCCAACAACCCTAACCCTTGCAACGCAAATAAAATAAGCCCACACGAAGAATGTATTTCAAGCTTGAGTGTCCAATACCACAGATTGACAGTTTCGTATGTGGTTCAACACTCGTAGGTTTACTCTTGAGTCACGCGACATGGTATATCGCTTGACAGACATGGCGTGAATCAACCGAGTTGCCCCCTCTTTCACTGGCTGACCATGGTCGATGCCGGTGTGGTATAAAGCCATGCCATGGAATCCCGTATCGCAGCCATGGCGCTGCTTGGTGCCGACCACTACGGATTAGTAGTCTCACACCAATCTTTGGACTAAACGATTGACGATTCATGAGCTAGTCTCCTATAACCATCCACCCGCCTCCTGCTGGAGCCCTAGCCCAGTCGTAAAGCACGGCTGGCCCTCTGGCACAACCTCGTTCTCCGACGTCTATCAGCGTTCTTCCAGCAACCTCACTGTACTTGTCTTCTAATAGACCAAAGGCATGACGCCGGCGCCCTCGACGCCTCGTCCTCTTTGGTTGTGAGATGATTAGGCCTCAACCAGCGCTGACGTATTGTCAAGCGTTCAACCAATGCTCGTCAACTTATCAGCAACAAGTGAAACGACAAGTACTTCGGCACTACGTGCTGGGATGCTACGTAACATCCCAGTACGTAGCAACAAGTGACAAAAGCCATTGCCGTTGCATAATCATTGTATTCAATGTTATGTATTGTTTCACGCCCTAATCCACTCCAATCGCGTATGTAAAGTACAAAGAGATCAAATTCCCAATCGTGCAATGTAAGCCGATCATTTCCTCTGTCGTAATTACGTCACCTCAGGCAGGGACCGGAAACCATTGTCAATAAGCGAATAAACTCGAGGTTACGAGTTTGCCGGTCCGAAAGCACAGCGGTTCAAGCCGCGGCCTCTTGTTAAACACTGGACAGAGGATGGCACGCCCAGCAGCGAACAAATACGATGGGCCGCCAAGCGTGGGCATTGGATGTGAAAGTTTGTTTTGGTGTATTCAACAATGAGGTGATCCTATCATTGAACTATATTATAACAAAGCAGGAGTGACTGAAGTTGGTCTTACTCATTTCTAAACTTGCGTTTATATAAACTATATAAAACATGTGAAGTTACCAGTAGGCAAGCTTTTGATCACCCTAACACGGAGTCAACCAACCAGGGCACAGCTACGAAGTCTTCTAGGATATCAACAAAACTCATAAACACTAATCTTGGATATAGTTCATATGATTCAACCCCAGTACGTAGCAACAGTTAATATTCAAATCTAATCCACGTTCATGTCAACATTGCACTAAAAGGCTCCACTAATCATGTTTGGCTCCACCTATGCACAGAATACAAACATGAACTCGATAATTCACCCTCGCTAGACCGAGATTGAATGGTTGGTTATCTTCTCTTTGAACATACAGTAACCTGAGAAAATAAAAATACTCGCTATTTACTGTAGAACTTCGTTTCTTAAGAAGGTAATTCAGATAGTTGTGGAGTTAGAAGCCTATGCCATATAACTGAGTTCAATGAAAGACATCTGCGAAAAAGAGCAACTGCATTCATGCGGATATTATTTGATGGATTTCATAAATATGAATTTCTCATGAAGTCATGATATTATGATGTGTAGAATTGATAATCTCATCATATTGACATACTTCAACAATATGAAAGCATTGCCCGCATCTTCAGAATCTCATGAATGCAGCTCCAATATATAATGCGAACACGTTCATGACGTTGTATATGTACCGATATACTTAAACGACTCAGAGTTTTGCCTCTTCTAATTGAGGACGCACGAAATAATTTTAACATTTCAATTACACCATGAATCATCTGCACGCGCAATTTTTCAGTGTTATAGCGAGACAGACATCCCCAAGCACTCGGAATACAGAATAAAGTTCAATTATAATTTCCTGAGCAACAGAAACTGAACAGTTCTTTAGCACTTACCTCTCATTTTCTAACCACGCCTCTAGCACAGGCACAAGGCTTCCATTCCGTGTCATCCTTTACCGCAGCTCTAGCACGGTCACGGTGCTTCTATCCCGTGCCATCCCTTACCACAGCTCTAGCACGGTCACAGTGCTTCCAATCTTGCCTATTTAGTGCCCCAATAAATCACATTTACAAAATAAAACAGTTTCTGGCTATCAACAACCTAGAGTTCTAACTGACGGTATTTCTGTAAAAAAAATGCAAAATTTCCACAGCTTCAGAAATATTGTAACGAGGAAACTTGACAGGTCAATGTGGGCAACGAGTCCTCGAAGATCAATGGTTGACAAGTATCGCATTCGTTTACAAAAGCACAAGTTTATCAATTGTTGAATAGGCATAAAGTTTGGTGCAATAAAGTATTCAGCCAGCGGTCATGTAATAGAACATTCTGCCAACAGCAATAAAATGTGGCCACCGCTAACGATGCTATCATAATAGAAACCTTGCCGTAATGAGGCGTCCTTTGCAATAACTACACCCTTGTGAACAAATTCCAAGACGCAGATATTCAGCGTTCTCCAATTAGTAGAGGACATGGAGTCTTTCAGAAATATGAGCATAATACGACAGCGCACTCTCGATTTCTGCCGAAGAGGCTGATCAATTTCTGACAGGCAACACGGCGGCTGTGGAAGTTTGCCTAACATTTTATGAGTAATTGTTAGCGTTTCAGTGAGTATTTATGTCTTTACACAGAAGTTGTATCGTACAATTTTTATTCCGTATAATTGTATCTTTAATTCAAAAATGGTATCTGTGAGGTTCTCACATGATTACCAGAGTATCATTTTTTTTGTAAAAAAACAATGTATTATAGCCATTATTTCATCATGAATAATGCACGTCGGGTGCAAAAAAATGAAATAAAACCAATAGTTGGTCCAGAGCTAACCGCCAATCTTTTATCCTTTTATACTTCATAATTACCTGTGACACCCGACTGAATGTTATGAAATAATTGTGAAATTTTTCATATGCAAAGAGAGTTTTTCATAAATTGCTTCCTGGTTGAATGGTCAAAGATATTTCGCACGAGGATAGCGTAATGTATGTTGAACAATTGTTATCAGAAAAGTGCTGTAACAAAAAGATTTTTCAATACTTGTTTCTACTAATTTACATAAAATTATTGAAACACACATCATAATTCATCATTTATTGTAACCCTAGAAAAATGTCGACTTCTGTAGTTAATCATCATAATTTGACTACGAATAAGATCCTTTGGATTATACATATTTTTTTACGATAGCTAAACTAAATGATCTTCGGTATAAAAAAATCGTTGACGTCAAAGGATTAAACGCTAAACAGAAAAAAATTGTTCAGCAAATTATTCAATTGAACTTATTATTCAATTGAACTTATGTTCGTTCACCTATGGATGTAAGATGCACGTCACCGAAATCAGTAAGGCTACTCAATCAGATCCGATTGTCTCGGCTTACCATTATACGTATTTTGGATTTGTGTATATCTCTGTATAGATCGAAGATGCTAAACTTAATACCAACCGTTTGTGTATGAATAAAGATTTTTTCTTATTCTAGGAAAAAATATGATATAACTTGTTGACCACAATTTTCTGACACAAACTATGCCAATGGATTTACACTAAATTTATTACGCTGCATCCCAGTCTGTCATCGGCTTTTGTGAATTGTGACAGGGTTTCGAGACAAGAAAAAAATAATATTCGGTAATTGTTTGCTCACAATTGAGGAAATAAACCGACATACCTACCAAAGTGTCATGAGTCGTTGCACAAAGCATGAGAGTGGATGCACACTAGAAACTGCATAACTTCCTCTTCTCTCACGATTTTGTATGATCATCTTCAGAAATGTCTCTCATCAAAGCTTAGCAGTAATCACAGGTCACGATTGAGTTCCATCAGCCATGGTCTCGTTCTTTTATTACTCTAAAATGTGCTGATGAAAAACACTCATGTTCCCTAGAAGCACGTCCAAGTGACTAACTAAGTAGTGACACTCAGGTTTTTTGGAAACTCGCCCAAGTGACTTACAAAGTAGTGACACTTAGGTTCCCTGGGAACACGTCCAAGTGACTAACAAAGTAGTGATACTCAGGCTCCCTGGAAACACGTCCAAGTGACTAACTAAGTAGAGACACTCAGGTTCTCTGGAAACTCGTCCAAGTGACTAACTAAGTAGTGACACTCAGTTTCCCTGGAAACACGTCCAAGTGACTAACTAAGTAGTGACACTCAGGTTCCCTAGAAACACGTCCAAGTGACAAACTAAGTAGTGACACTCAGGTTCCCTGGAAACACGTCCAAGTTACTAAGTAGTGGCACTCAGTTTCCCTGGAAACACGTCCAAGTGACTAACTAAGTAGTGACACTCAGGTTCCCTGGAAACACGTCCAAGTTACTAAGTAGTGACACTCAGTTTCCCTGGAAACACGTCCAAGTGACTAACTAAGTAGTGACACTCAGGTTCCCTAGAAACACGTCCAAGTGACCAACTAAGTATTGACACTCAGGTTCTCTGGAAAATCGTCAAGAGACTAACTAAGTAGTGATCCTCAGGTTCAATGGAAACACGTCCAAGTGCCTAACTAAGTAGTGACACTCAGGTTCCCTGGAAACACGTCCAAGTGACTAACTAAGTAGTGACACTCAGGTTCCCTGGAAACACGTCCAAGTGACTAATTAAGTAGTGACTCTCATGTTCCCTGGAATCACGTCCAAGTGACTAACTAAGTAGTGACAATCAGGTTCTCTGGAAACTCACCCAAGTGACTAACTAAGTAGTGAACTTTGCTGCTCATTCGACATCCAAGTGCTTGTAATTGAATTTCAGATCCTCCAGAGTTTCTTGGCAGTTTTCAGCTTACCTGATACCAAGAAAAAAAATTGGATACACATCAGAGGATACATTTGGAGTTCTTCCCTTAGCCGCGTTCCGGTATTTCCCTGCTGAAAGATTATTGTTGGTCCATAAAATATTCAGTTCTCTTTCTTCTCGTCTGTGAAACCAGGAAATTAAGAACATTTATAGCTCAACCAGTGTCCACTTTATCATGAGCTGTGACGAATTGCTTCATCAAACAAAGATTTATTTGCAGTGGGGGAAGATTGACTTCTTATCGTCAAACTGTTTCTTGGTGTTTAATTATTCTCCACCCATCTGTCTATACTGCAGCACCTGAGGATATTTTGTGTAATCTATTTGAGGGTCCGAAAGGAGATTGAATGTATTACTAGCTCCGTTCAGAGCAATCAATCAGAGTTTCCGCTCATTTGAATCAAATGCAGGCAGCTCTACAGTGAGAAGAAGCCTTTCAACCTAATTTAATTAAACAAGCTAAGATTTTGAACTTCATTTACTTCTCCAGCTTTGCATCTCCGTTAAAATAGATCGGATACTAATGATTGGTTTCAGCAGTAAGTTATCTTGTATCCTAGAAGTCATCAATTCAAAAACTGTTTTTCGAATACCAATCTCGTTTCAGATCATCCCATCTAGGCTGACTAAGCAGAGAAACTTTATGACGTTCTGCATTGAATAGCTTAAAAAATATCAGTGGGATCATCTGCATTCGTTGAAGCCAGTGACTTGAGGGCTTCATCATCAATCTCAGGCTGCTCGGATAGTGCAGGTCAGGTACTCCCAAATGAGTGCAACTGTCGAATGACAGAAGGCATATCTGGATATTACAAGTGTTCTTTGGTTTTTTCGATGAAATCATTTGCATTTGCGCGGCAGTAGTAGTAGTTTCCGAAATGGTTTGTTGGTGTTCTTTCAACCATGGGCCCACTAAACCTGGACTTGGAATTCTTTGCGAGAGACCATGATAGCAACGTTTTGAGTAGACAATATGCCCTATTCAGACCAAATTAATGGTGTTGGGTCTTTAAACCCGCGAATTGAAGATTCCACAGATATAGAAAATATATTTGTCATTACTGTATCTCCATCATTGAGTAGTTGTAGTCACAGCTGGATCACGAACTGCAAACAAAATATGAATAAAGGTACTCCTCTCCTGTCTGCTTCAAATTCTCGCGAGTGCTACTAAAAAACTCTGGAGCTGCCAGTCATAATTCCAGTCATAATGCCAGTCATAAAGGAGCTGCTCATTATTACACACGAAATGTAATTTTTTGTTCAGATTGGATGGAATGAAAAAATCTATCAAAATGTGAGGTTTTAAAGCAAGTCCGAGATTTTTTTAAGTGTAAAACGGTAATAGTTGTGTTCAAAGTGGAGCAAGAAATCTTGGGAAAGTAGTTCACTAGTGATGCGCTTGGCTCTGTATCCAAAATCAATATCATTTCTCGAAATACTATACACAAAGAGGAAAAGTCTATTCAAATTGATCTGATGATGAAATAATGATTTTAGGTAGACCGTATAAAAGAAAATTGCATAAAATGAGTGCTAGCTCCCATGTTTTCTGTAGTAAGTATGAACCCCGAGGAGTCAAGGTTGAGTAAGCGTTAAACGAGCAATGATTAGCGCTTTAAAGTAATCGTGATGAGCCTACACGATATCTTTCAGTTTAAACTAGCAGCTTAGAAAGAATGACGGAAACGTGTATCTTTCTTTTCAGTATGGAATGTGTATTGAAAATAACGGTGTAAAAACAGCAAATATCTATCAAAATCTAGTTACAAACATTGTTCAATAAATAGGTTGTACATTTGTGTAAATTATGCAGTGGTAATTTCTTTTTAATATAAATATTATTGAACGTCGTTCTTTACAAATCAGATGATGGTATCATAGTTTCACTGCAGCAGCGCTGAGGACGTTTCGGGAGAGGATAAAAACAAGGTGTTTTTGCCATCACTGGACGCCATCATCCATCATCATTCAATTAAATTAATTTTCCGAGTAATGTTGTTAAATCCATTTGTTGGTCCTAAAAGGCAGCCCATTTCTCTAATTCGGCTGACAAAAATATATAAAGAACGGTTCTGCCGCCGTTTGGGGTTAGAAATTATCAAACATCCGTCCCCGTTAAGCAGCCAATGTAGGAAATAAATTCGTGTGCATCGAAATAGTTAAATTTTAATGATTTTGCAAATCATATGTGAAGTGCTGAAAATTGGAGACTCTGTCAGAGTACTTGTTACCGGGACATGTTTCCTGAGTGTGATGCCGTACGAATGATGAAACGTAATACGTTTGCGTTAGTTATTCACTTCCCTGATCCATACTTTTATAGAATTGAAACATATATGCCTACAGCTGTCGTCTATACATGCGATTTCTAGTCACAAACCTTCTGATTCATCGTCTTCCAGACACCTTGCAACATATTACTGTACAATAGACATAATTTAACCTCTTAGTTTGTACTAATTCGAAGTGGCTTTTTATTTGGGTGTTCTAACGCAATCTGCCTTCATCAAGTTATTATCGGGCATAGGGAAAACCTTGGAAGGTAAATCATCATACCATTGCAGTCAAGATTTTTTTTGTTAATACGCAATACATAATATTTGCTCTGTTCGTCCTCAAATGGGAAAATATGCTGCCTACACGTGGACTTAGATAACACTCTGGCAAGTAATTGCGTCAGAAGCGACATCGTAAGGAAAAGACTTTGAACCCGCGGTTGAAGTCATAATACAATATATGTTCATTTCTATCGCACTTAAAAACTTTGTTGATGGTCAGTAAAAACTTTCCTCCTCGTAATGGAGGGGCACTAAAATACCCGCTCATGATCTTGCGGTCGGCCACGGTGCTCACAAAAGCTTGAAAAGTTTCTTTCCGGGTAGAAAATACAGATCTTGGATAATAATTGCCAGTAAAGGTTTTTCATTATAAAAAACAAAATATTATGAAATGAAAAGCAAATGATGCAGGTCGGTGGATGACACATCGACCGATCTGCAAAAATAACTATAAAAAATTAGTTATTTCTGCTTGGCTACAGCCTTCTACTTCCAGAAACAATGTTCTCATCACGCAGAAGACGACTTAGAGGTCAGCTAATAGAAACCTTCAAAAATACAAATAATTTTAACTAGAGCTAATTCTGAGGGCCTCTTTGATCGAGATGATGATTTTAAGAATAAAAACAATGGATCAAAACTGAATCTAACACTATTCAGAACATTAGTGGCCAAAAGCGTTATTCCAATCATGATACCATCAGTTTGGAATCATTCACCACATGATTCTTTCCTATACTATTCAGAATATTAGTGGCCAAAAGCGTTATTCCAATCATGATACTATCCGTTTGGACCAGTTTACCACATGCTCCTTCCCAATACCATTCAGAATATTAGTGGCCAATAAAGTTATTCCAATCATGGTACCATCAGCTTGGAACCGTTTACCACATGCTTCTTTCCTATACTATTCAGAACATTAGGGGCCAAAAACGTTATTCCATTCATGATACCATCAGTTTGGAATCATTTACCACATGATTATTTTCTATACTATTCAGAATATTAGTGGCCAAAAACGTTATTCCAATCACGATACCATCAGTTTGGAACCGCTTACCCCATGCTCATTTCCTATACTATTCAGAACATTAGTGGCCAAAAACGTTATTCCAATCATGATACCAACAGTTTGGAACCGTTTACCACATGCTCCTTTCCTATACTATTTAAGCCCGACTTAGACTCCGAGTGATCAGACCGAACACATCTGATCCTGTTGTTCCACAATCGCACTGAAATATTCAGTTACATCAATTCGCCATTTTGTGATATTGGCCTCAAGACTCTGTCCACATTCACGTTCCATGTGCAGTCGACTGGATTAATGGATTGGGAAGGTATGTGCGCATAGCGGACGAGCAGCGTGTTAATGTGAGTCACGATAAACGATGGTGCTACAAATGATACATCCTGAATCATACGAGACACTGGGTCCAGGAGTGTAAACTCTTCTCGTAAATGAGTCATCTAAACTAGTGAGTATCACTTTTACTAGTTAAAGAAGCCTTATTTTGACTGGTGTGAGACGCGAGTCAAACGTAGACCAGTTTCCCAGGTGACCAAAGATTAAACTCTACTAGGCAATCATTGTATAAATGTTGCGTATGAAATGTGAGTTAGTAGTTGTGCTAATTCAGTGTTTGTGTTATGTAGACAATAATTCAGTAAAAAACGTGTAGGAATTCTAGGTAACTTACATTATTAAGAAACGTGAGCGCAGTGTAGGAGGGCGTATCTGGAGGAGGAAGAAGAGCTTTCCCGCTAAGCTGAAAAACCACATGTTCCTGAAACGACTAGTGGGTCGATCCTGTGATGAGAAGGACAAGATGGAAAAGGTCCTGAGTGTCTTCCTAGGTATTTAAGAATAAAAGCTATGACGTATTAAAAGGTGACTTCATTTCAAAAATCTTTGTCCTGGAGCACCAGCATCGCTGTGTCACCATCTAGTCAGATTGTCGAACAGAACGCATGATTGAGGCGGTGCGCGAGAAACTCGGGAGGCTATGGGAATAGAGCAATGAGTTCGACCGACAAAACCAACGGTTGCTGATCAGGTTCGATTAAAACACGGGAGCATCCAGCATGATCTCATGTGAACGATGAAGGACGTAGAAGTATTTTCGTCCGCTTTAAGTAAAGTTTACTTAACCCTAGCGGATACAGCTGGAAGTCTTGTAAAAGTCAACCAGATGGCGTTGCATGATTTAAAGCTTGATTGAAATGCATCCCGAAAATGGGTTGTCCGCGGAGGACCCAGTTTGATCGCATTAGAGTCATGGGTGGTAAAGCTCTGAATTTCTACAATGATGTTTTGCGTTAGAATTTGCAACGAAAGTTCGCATACACCCCTAAACCCATGTCAGGGGCTTATGGGTGTATGTGGGAGAGGTTGTTAGTTTCTGCCAGAACGGCAACTAACGACCTCTCCCAAGCACGTGTCAGGCCAATTTGCATCCCGTACACCAAAGAGGTCGTCCTTTGTCTGTAAACCCATAACAAGCAGATACCTGGCAATGATGATATCCGAATATCCACAGCACCCTGATGAGAGCCAGCTGCTCCTACTTGAGGGTGTGACGTAGATTCGAAATTAAATCAGCAGGTCCAAAACCGGGTCGCTTTCGTGAACCACTCTGCATTGGTAGAGTCTACGTGAAACACATTCAGAAAATTCACTACCCTGGACTGTGAAATTAAGAAAACTTGTCATAGATTACTCTATCGTTCGTCATCAGAGAGTTGAATCTGTTCATCGGTGTAAAGAACCGAGGCGTGTTATCTTCAGGCCCGGTGACATACTCGATAAGATCAGCGGTGCACTTGCGTAGGTTGAGGTTTCTAACCCGGAGGCTTCCATCCTCTGTCATTAAGGCACCAACGATCAAAAGCGGATAACTTCGGAAGTTCGGCAAGCCAAATGAAGGCAACTAATTGCGGACATAATAACAAAGGGAAATCTAGTGGCCATGCTATCCAGGAAACTCACCTATACAAATCGAGCAGTGGAAAATATTTGCCTGTTCGAAGGAGTATCCTTTAATTATTTGTTTATGACTTTCGTGAGCGTCCTGATCTATTCCTAAAATATCGCTTCGCCTGAGTGAAAATTTAAACCGAACAATAAGACAATTGCTCCTCTTAAAACTGCAAAATATTATGCCCAAAGACAAGGGAACAGCGTGCATTAAACGAATACGGACTGGCAGCAGAAAACCCATTTCATAGGGCAGCGGTTTCGCAGCAAATTGACCGGCGGGATCCGTGATAAACTATTTATCTAAAGTCAAGGTTGCTGAGAACACGGTAGGTGAGTTACATGGAGCCCAAAGCAACTTTAGGGAACAAGGGGTCTCGTCTCGCATCCTCCAGGTGAAGTCCATCCCAATGCAAAAGCCGGAGCCCCAATGTTCTGTTAACTGAGGTAGAGTGATCCTGTATTCGTTTGATATTATCGTCAAAAACGAAGCATGGTTCGGTTTCCAGATTAGAAACTTGGTAGCGGAAATAATGCTACCGTTCTGAAAAAAATCCAACGTTGACACACTCCCCCACAGTGAATGAGGGATGGTGTCCGACTCTGCATTAAACATACTATGATCCCAGTCTTTAGAACGGTGCAGGGCCAGGCTTCTTGAAAAATTCTCATCGCAAAAATACAAATTGTTCGCGTGAAATTGAACTTGGCATTCGTGTACCATAACAATCACGAGACCTCGGTTCGAGCCATCATCTTCAACGAGTTTAATCTCCCGCATATTGATTTTCAGAAACTACGTTCAACTGTCCCAGGCAACTAACTTCATCAGTCAGAGCTTAATCGTCGTCAATATCATGTCCAGTCTATTCTTGAAACCACCCAAGGAAACCAGATACGGGACCTAGTCATGTCAGCTGAGGACCGTCTGGTCGGCAACATCCTAGTGGGCAACAAACAAGTAGGTGTTAATAACATCATTGTGGACATCACCTTAAAAATGCCATATTCCAGCTCCTCCCGAAGCTTTTTCCAACCACAATTCTGCCCGAGCTGGTGACCAACTGAGGTGACCAACTATGTACGCCCATTTGATCGTCTGCTGCACGATGCCGTATCCTGGAAAAAAGTTTGCAAGGCATGCGAAGGATCAAGCCTCCTTGATGGAATTTCGACGTCACTCTGGGCCTACATGATCGCAATGAGCTAAACGCGTATCGCTAACGGGAGAACACAGAACAGGGAGAGAACTGGAAGAAAATCCGTTCTTACAAGCACTCCAAAGAGAATGACATAGCGGACAACGCCAAAAATAACACATAGAAACTTTACCGCTACGTAAATGAGAGTTCCGAGTTGACAGCCCAGGCTATGATCACGACCTTGTTTACGATGGGTAAGTTTTCTCAACCATATTTTTTCACGAGAGAGTATGATGTTCAGCAACTAAAAGGACTTAACATTTT
Source organism: Gammarus roeselii (assembly GCA_016164225.1). Classification (NCBI taxonomy): domain Eukaryota; kingdom Metazoa; phylum Arthropoda; class Malacostraca; order Amphipoda; family Gammaridae; genus Gammarus; species Gammarus roeselii. Next base: position 13,125 of record SDVV010006606.1, read on the forward strand.
TAAGTCCATTGGGCACGATGGACTTTACTCATGAGATCTCATGAAACTCGAGAACAATTGATGAATTTCCTGGCCCGAGTGAAGAGGTTCCTGAATGAGTAAAGAGTTTTTTGAAGTCACGACAATTTGCAAGACAGCAGACCGACAATTTACCAGCAATTATCGACCGACCAGTTTGACTTCGAACGTGTGCAAAAACATTCGGGGCTTGATAGTCAATCTTGTCAATCACCTAGAAGACACCAGCTTGATCCATGACAATCAGCACGGTTTCCGTCTAGAGAATCTGACTGACGAATTTGTATGACTACTTTATCAAGATGATCAATATGAATGATCACTAACAGGCAGTGTACGATATTTATCTCGACTTTCGACAAGCATTGACAAGGTGTTGCACATCAGATTGTAACAATAAAGTCTCTAGGTTCGACATTGATGTGAAGCTTTTTTGCTACATTTGCACCTTGCTAACAGGCAGCAAGCAAAGAGTCAGCATCGGCGATGTGATTTCAAGCAAACGATGACAAGAGGTGACCTTCCTATCGAAAAATTAACAGCGAGACTTGGGCGTTCTAATTTCGGAAAAAAATAGACTGAACACTCAGGACGGGGAAATTTATAAGACAGCAAACCATAATCTTAGATTCATTTCTCGTATTTAACACTACAAAACGGAGGACATGATGCTGCCGCTCTGAGTCGCTCGTCCGCCCCAACCCAGAGGATGCAGTCCATATTTGATCGCCATGCATGAAGTGGGACAGAGTGAAACTGGAATGCATTCAGCATCATACTAAACTGGAATGCATTTAGCATTATCCTAAACTGGAATGCATTTAGCATTATCCTAAACTGGAATGCATTCAGCATTATAATAAACTGGAATGCATTCAGCATCATACTAAACTGGAATGCATTCAGCATCTTACTAAACTGGAATGCATTCAGCATCATATTAAACTGGAATGCATTCAGCATTATACAAAACTGAAATGCATTCAGCTTCATACTAAACTGGAATGCATTCAGCCTCATAATAAACTGGAATGCATTCAGCATCATACTTAACTGGAATGCATTCAGCATCATACTAAACTGGAATGCATTCAGCATATTATCAAACTGGAATGCATTCAGCATCTTACTAAACTGGAATGCATTCAGCATCATACTAAACTGGGTTGCATTCAACATCATATTAAACTGGAATGCAATCAGCATCATACTACTAAGCTCATCAAGCAGCCACGCCACCGAAGTGGCGAGGATAGCCTCACTACCCTCGAGCATCGGATACTGAGAGCATCATACTACTAAGCGCATCCCGCAGCTACGCCACCGAAGGGGCGAGGATAGCCTCACTACCCTCGAATATCGGATACTGAGCGACCATTTCATTTAAACTATTAAGTACTCAAAATGTTACATCGATGAGAATCCCGTCGGTCTCTCCCACGTGGACAACATCATTCGTACCCTAAACCACGGTACGAAACTTTTGAAAAAAAAACGTTTCTCTACTACCATAGCTCAACACTTTATCCCGATCGTAATCTTGAAGATTCGGAACATCCTACCAGTCGCAGTAGTTGGTTTCAAATCCGTGAATGCACTCAAAAACCCACGCGTTGAACACTGGACGTAGGTTGAGGTATAGAGCTCTTTTGGAGGCAGACCTTTAAAACCTTCTGGGTATTCAACCTGTGGAAGTCCAGCCTCCAAGAGTCAGGACTGTGCGGGCACCTTACAAATCGGTACTTGGGAAATTCAATCCATCGGTTCACAACTTTATGAAAGGATGTGAATGCCTAGGCCTGCTACATCCCTCGGAAAAGAAAGGCGTACGGCTTTCTCTAGGGTATCAGAGATACCGTGAACGGTTTAACTCTGCAAAGCTTTCTCATTCTTTCCAGAGAATCTTGCTCTGGAAACCGCCATCTGGTATCCGGTATGGTCCAGACTCGTCACTCGGAGGGGGTCCCTGTCGCCGTCCCCGGCATTTTTCATAACGGAATTGGAAATCATGCATGATTCCAATACAATAGGAATCACGCGACAAGGAAAATAGCCTCCGGTCACCCGGGTGGTTCCCATGATATCACTGATTACTAATAATTTCCTTACCTTGCAGCAGATCCTGTTCCAGGGCGGTGTCCGGCTCAGCGACAAAAACTTGGTTTTATTTCCTAAAAAACTCCTCATGGGTTGGATCCAGAGTGGCACTGATCCCACCCTGGAGGGTGAGATCAGTGGGATCACTGCTACCAATGATAACTATGAGTGTAACTCCCGCCTGAAGATATTTGAGTCGTCAATAAACTTTGTCTGAGGGCTTGTTGTTCAAACGATGTACTTTCTGTATGAAGTTGCTTTTTGAAATTTGAATATTCTGTGACTTTCTTTTGTTAATATTCGGATTTAGACATTTCCTCAAAATGTTCCTGTCTTTTGTTTTAATTTTAACTCAGGACAAAGACGAACAACTCTTTTCTAAGAATATGTTTTATTGATCTCTCCCCTCGAAGCTGCAAAATCCTCTTCAAGGTGCCACACGAGCACGTAGAATGTTTCCTTCGGAATATTTTATGGAGGATCACCACCCACGTTACTGGGCTTGGTGCTTTCCAATTTTTGCGTGTATCATCCAAATTCCTCGTCTCTTATGCCAACCTCGATTTAAAATCTCTCTAAGCTCTATTCTAAGTCGGTTAGGTTTAGGTTGCGTCATGCTCACCAAGGAAACACCTGTGCCCAGAAAGACTGTCCCTGTAAACATTTGGGTGGAGGACCACTGCATAATAAACTGGGCGTGGTTATTTCCAAATTTTTGCTGGTGTTTCCTCAATTTCATACCTCAGGCGTTCATTTCTTTGTAGACTCAATTTTTAGTTGGGATGCCCTATGACCCCAAACATTAGGGACAAGCTATAGACCTGTCCTCGAGGAAAAGTATGAGTCAGGTAGCATGTGGGTGTGACCGTCTCTGCTCAACATTCTGAGATGCAACAGCTTAAAAAGAATTTTTTTTTCCCCACATCAAATTCGCCACCATCATTTAGTTGTCACCCTGTCACTCGAAAAAGTAGTGGGGTGGTAGATTGTAGATATTGGTGCCTCTTCTCTTTTCTTGAAGGGTTACGTGATCTTATGAATCCGTTGACTATCCTCGTCTCTCTTCTCAGGGAAAAAACTCGACGCGAGTACTCGCACCTGTTTTGTTTCCTAATTCTGATCTGAATAAATCTACTGTTTCATATCGGCGGGTAAACAAAGATCTCTACACCAAGTAACGTGAACCCTGTAGCGTTGAAAATATATTTCAGTTTCAAGCAATTTGTTCTGCAGATGGCGCATGTATTCAACTCTTCTTGAGCCCAATAAATCAACGGAAGGGAAATCTCTCTTTCCAAATACCGAAGATTTAACATGTAATTGCTAAGATTTGGAGTGAATTGACATTATTTCAATATTTCTTTAAACGGCTTTACCTGTTCATTGCTAGATAAACACTCGCAAGACGAATACGATACCAAACAGGATCATTAATAATTTCATGTGAATTCCTGTCAATGATGAAAATATCAGGGGCTAAGGGGAGGAACAACATGATAAATATTCGATCATTTGATTAATTTTATCAACATATACATTGTTTTTTCCTATAGAAGAAAGATGACTTTAAAACGGGATGAATGATTCGAAACATATTCGCAGAACGAAATTATTTAATTAAATGTTAGAGTATGGAATATCATTGCATCCCCGTAATACATTTGATTTCATTTCTTCAAGCACGTGAGGGTACAGTTGGCGAGCATGTGGAGTGAGCAGGTAATATCCCTATGCGTCGTTAGGTTCACTCGGGCAGGGTTCATTGACTCCTAATAAGGTATTAAACTTGAATTTTATCATCAATCAGGTTCAAATGACACATTAGGACGTCCGAATTGGGGCTAAATGAATGAAGAGAAAATATGACAAGCCGCGTATCGACCAGTGTACGTCATCGCTGGAGCACGGAACTTAGGATTAAATGTTCTACTTCATTCGACAATGGGTGATCATAACTTGGTGTAGACCCTGCGTGTTACAATGACTGAGTATCGCGAGGGGGACTTGGCAGATGTTCACACATCTGCTTCCCTCAGTATTATGTCAGGTAAGTGTTGCATTGATGATACTCATGCTTCACATAACATCTGCTTCCCTCAGTATTATGTCAAGTAAGTGTTGCATTGATGATATTCAGGCTTCACATAACATCTGCTTCCCTCAGTATTATGTCAAGTAAGTGTTGCATTGATGATATTCAGGCTTCACATAACATCTGCTTCCCTCAGTATTATGTCAAGTAAGTGTTGCATTGGTGATACTCCTGCTTTGCATACCTAAGTTGCTATCAGTGAATCGGCTTGCAGTTAATGCCTCACGCGAGCCATTTCAACCATTTTTAGCATGTGAATTCAGAAACAACAACTTGACGGAAATGTTATGTATTGCATACGTTTTCTTGACGGAAATGTTAACAACATACCTACAAGCGAATGTAAATTAATGAACATTCGATTTATCCATCAAGGCCTCCATTGTTTTTTTCGAGAAAATGGAACAGGCATTTTTATGAATATAATTTATGCCTGGGGTTGACATAAAAATGTGACTTGTAAAGTAATTGAGTCACAAAACACATGAGTGGAGTCACACAATTGCCTAATGAAGGAAGTTAGTGTACGTTTAGCACAGTTGGCGTAACTAGTGCAACCTAAAGAATTACTGCGAATCATCTGAGATGAAAATCCATTAGACGAACGCATGTCTCAAGTAAATCAAATGCGTAAACAGCGCCCCCACACTGTTAGAAATTGAAGCATATGTTTACGGTGTGCCCTCACGAACGTCGAGTTACATTGCAATGTAGCTGGATGTGTTACGGTACACCTTATGAGCGGCCCCTGTGGTACATTCTGTGATACCAGTCACCGTTTCATGCGAGGAGTTCTCTGTTCACTCGCATAATAATGTGAAAGCCCATTCATAGTCTTCATAGCCCTTTTCGGACCCTTCCCACTTCTTCCCTCTCCGAGTGTAAAGTACTATGTTCTCGTCCCAAATCATGCCACTATAAGTTCAATTAGAAATTTTTATTCGATTATTCATATACAATGTATCATACGAATGGAGTATTTATAT
>SDVV010006607.1:0-18317 GCA_016164225.1 Gammarus roeselii
TATTTAAGGTAGCTCACCTGTGAAATGCTGATATCGATTTGAATACAAATCTGATGAATTACTTACTTTTTCTATATTGTTTATTATGTCAGATGACTATTTTTTATTTTGTTAATTTTGTAACTAAAAAAAAAGTTTTACAAATTTGAATAAACACCTGAAACATCATATTTATATGTATGGTTGTAGAATAAAAGAATCGCGTTTTACCAAATTTTGAGAAATTATTTCACCGTTTGAAACGTCTGTTTGCTAAAATAAACGACACGGTGAAGGAGAAAAATACCAACTTCTATGCAACTAATATTTATTAGTTGTAAATTAACTGCGTCGATGTTTTCTGCATTTAGAAGAACTGAATAAGATATGAATCCCAGTTATAATTCCATGTTAAATATCGATAGTTTTTTTCCGTGGATTGCTTTTCATTTATCTGTCGAAACTTTCTTAGGTGAGTGTTGCAATTTTCCTTTTACTGACGAGCTACCAGACATAGCTCTGTTTCGTAACCCATTCATTGACCACCAAGTCTCTTGAACTGCTTCACCAGGTATAAAGGCATCCATTCCGCTCCCACTCCAGGCCACTCCAGGTCGCAGTTAAAACGTTGAGGCGACTCGCACCGTCGCCCCCTCTTAGCTCTTTATTGAATGGACTGCCGCGCCCGAGCAATCGTTAAAGTGCAACTGTCTAGGGAAGTATCTTGAGCGAATAAAGTTCGGTGACGCAGAAGCTCAGAGTGTTACGCAATACAAGTGAACCCATAGAAAAAATTCAGATTTACCTTTTTTTCAGCAATGAACGTCTGAAAATGAACAAAGGGACAAACAAATTACAAATTTCGTGTTTTTTTTCATTTCACATCAATTATGTTTGTTTATTTCAATACAGCCTTGAAAAGTCACAGCCATGACCTAATTTCAGGAACATATTCCTAACATTTATGAGGTTTTTGTTATATAATGCATCTATGATGTACAAGTATGAACAGTAAATTGATGAAGCCTTTACGCCTCGTGTGTCTATGAATAGGATTAAGAGAACAATTTGGGTAAAGCACATCATAACCTGCGAAAAATTAACAACAAAAAGTAGCTGCGTTGGAAGCCGCCTTCAGGAAATGAAAACACGTGTTTGGAGCCACGAGCTCATCATAAAGTGATGACATTGGAGCTCATCACAATGTGACGACGTTGGAGCTCATCATAATGTGAGGACGTTGGAGCTCTACAATGTTATTACGTTGGAACTCATCACAATGTGATGCCATTGGAGCTCATCACAATGTTATTACGTTGGAACTCATTGCAATGTGATGACGTTGGAGCTTCATCACAATATGATGACGCTGAAGCTCATCACAATGTTATTACGTTGGAACTCATCACAATGTGATGACATTGGAGCTCATCACAATGCTATTACGTTGGAAATCATCACAATGTGATGACGTTGGAGCTTCATCACAATATGATGACGCTGGAGCTCATCACAATGTGATAACGTTGGAGCTCATCACAATGTGATGACGTTGGAGTTAATCACAATGTGATGACGTTGGGGCTCATCACAGTGTGCGTCTTATACTGTTTCGAATGTGTTGTAACAAGCAATACGGAATTATTGTATGTTTTGCAAACGCAACAATGAGACAATATTTCTAATTGTCCCTACGAATCTATGAATTGTTAAAAATATGTGCGTAGAAATTTCTTTAAAAACAAATTGCCTATTTCTGATATAATGTGTTTATGTGCTCATGTTTTATCTTCGTTTCCTCATAAACTGAATCGCGTGACGTCACGAATGTTGGATTTCATGAACAAACTCATAAGCCATACGTTGGGTAGGTGTCAATTTTCCTACCTATCATTAAGTCGTATTTAGCCTGTATCTACAGTTGTAGGTACAACACTCATTTTTTTATGTGTACCTGATTGTGACAATTCAAAGTATATTTATTTCCCAGTTAGAAAATGTATTAAATTTGCTTCATACTTTCATGAGAAGAATTCATTATGAACGTGGTTTAAAAAAAAAAAAAATTACCTCAATCTCTGTTGGACAAAGATGCGACGCAGTGCGTTGAAAACGGTGACATCATTGCTGTTGGGCACCGATACAAGAGTGGGGCGGGGGGGAGAGGAACACATTTTTGTAGAAGGCATCCCCCTCGTTTGTAGGGTGTTCTCCCCCTCTCTATTGAAACGTTTCGGGAGCGCTACAGCGTCCTAGTAGAGGTCTTAATGGTGAGGCGGTTCATGAAGTTAAATACTCTGTATCATACAGTTATATCCTTTCCTTTCCTTACGCATGATGTATATGCCCTGATGTGTTTTCACGTCCATGACACCTTGTTGCAAAACGGGTTGGTAGGTGGCTGGAGGGCGCGGTCACTATAACGCCGCAGTGGTAAACCAGTCACACTGTCGAGACAGGCGGGAGTTTCCGGCCGGACAATGTAACGCGAAGAGGCTTCGTTGTTTGAGTGTTAATATATGAGAGGAGTGTGAGATGCGTCTTGCCGTTGGCCAGCCCTCTTCCATAGAGATTCGGCATAGTGTCTGCATCTGTGTCCACACAAGTGATGAATACAAGAAAATTGTTTCGTATATTATCAGTAGAGTTTGTCAAGCTCTATGTTATTGGCAAAGGATTCTTGGTGACACATTCAAAATTTATGGAATACTTTAGAAAACAACAGAATACCACGAGGCATCTCGTGAAAACAGGATATTTATTTTTATGAACTGAGTGGAACCGCCATGCAGAGTTAAAACAAAAGACGACCCTTCCCTCTAAGTTAACAAAACTACATTCATGATATTTTATTCATCTTATTGCCAATTACCTGACTGATACCATAATCCAGTTCGATGATTTTTTCCCCGGGAATGGTACAAAACGAAATATCTTCAAAATCTTTAAAAGACTAAGCACCATAAACAATATGGCAATCATTGCAAATTATAAAAATAGGGCACATCATTCAACGCACAAACCGACCTGACGAAGATCCCTCTCAGAATTCCTATAGTATTGACGAGAAGTGCAATTTTGAAAGTTGGTCAGTAAAATTTTCAAAAAATTTCAGAGCCGAATTCAGAAACATGACCGAAGTATGTATGGGACCACAGGGTGACCGTACGCTGCAGGAAATTAGATCACAGTTTACCCCTTTACCCCCTCTTCGTGTACACTCTACCTATCGAGCTTCCAGTTAACAAACAATTTTGAACTAGCGAACTCGCTCTTCATCACAAACAATGTTTGGGTTATGCCGCAATAATGTCGTTGGGCTTCTGTGAACCGATGGTCATATTGCAGCCTGTATGCAAACTGTGCATAAACGCACCTAAATATGCATAATAACAATAATGCAATTGGCACAGGCATATTCTGATAAGTTCAGGAAAGTGGTTCAAGCTGAGTAATATGAAAAACATCCATACGTTGTGTTTTTATACTGTATTTATTTTCAAATATGCTCCTAGACAAGGAATAAATGTTCAAGATGTTGGGAAATGTTTCATATTCCAATATTGTTTCCCATCCTTAAAAACTTGACAACGCGCACAATATCCAATCCGACATGTACGTTAAGTGAGAAGAACAGAGTACTGCAGAAGACGTGTCCTCACATGTGATATCAAAAACATCATTAATGAACCAGTACGTTCCCCACCTTGCCGACTTGATGACCACCATGAACCCCCCCCCCCCTCCAAGGGCACCGCCCTATGTCAGTTGATGTTCACGAAAGACAATACCTCCTTCAGCACTTCTGGCAGGCAATTGGCGCATGTTTTCAATCTTCGTCCAAAGGCCCGCCATCAGTATGCAGCCATGGGCTGGGCCGGCCCGTTTTTACGACCCTCTTTTGAATGCCAACGTCCTCATATCGCAAAGAAGGGTCGACGCCTACGGCCCGGCAGCCTGGAATACAATCCTGAATAGGGCCCGGATAGTCACTCTGCTTGCTCAAAATTCAGTTTCTCACTGTTATCTGCCCGAGGACAATCGAGCATTTCCCCTTTCATTTCGACGGACCCTGAAAATGGTCTACCAAGGTTGCAGCAAGAAGATTGAAATACTGAAATGATTTTAATTCGGTCATTCACTCTCAGTTTTAGGTCCCTCAGCTCATTCTCTGAGTGTTACCGTTAGTTAGACGGGTCGGTTATCAGGCCTGATGGGAAAGGCAATAAAGAGGGACGTTAGTTGGGCCTGATGGGAGAGGCAATGCAGAGGGACGTTAGTTAGGCCTGATGGGAGAGGCAATGTAGAGGGACGTTAGTTGGGCCTGATGGGAGAGGCAATGTATAGAGACGTTAGTTAGACCTGATGAAAGAGGCGAGGGACGTTAGTTAGGCCTGATGGGAGAGGCAATGTAGAGAGACGCTAGTTGGGCCTGCTGAAAGAGGCAATGCAGAGGGACGTTAGTTAGGCCTGATGGGAGAGGCAATGTAGAGAGACGTTAGTTTGGCCTGCTGAAAGAGGCAATGTAGAGGGACGTTAGTTAGGCCTGGTGGGAGCGGCAATGTAGAGGGACGTTAGTTTGGCCTGATGGGAAAGGCAATGTAGAGAGGCGTTAGCTGGGCCTGATGAAAGAGGCAATGTAGAGAGACGTTAGTTGGGCCTGATGAAAGAGGCAATGTAGAGGGACGTTTGTTGGGGCTGAAGGGAGAGGCAATGTAGAAGGACGTTAGTTTTGCCCGATGGGAGAGGCAATGTAGAGAGACGTTAATTGGCCCTGATGAAAGAGGCAATGTAGAGGGACGTTTGTTAGGCCTGAAGGGAGAGGCAATGTAGAAGGACGTTAGTTTTGCCTGATGGGAGAGGCAATGTAGAGAGACGTTAATTGGGCCTGATGTGAGAGGCAATGTAGAGGGACGTTAGTGGCGCCTGATGGGAGAGGCAACGGATAGGGACGTAAGTTAGGCCTGATGGGAGAGGCAATGTAGAGGGATGTTAGTTGGGCTTAATGGGAGAGGCAGTGTATTGGGACGTTAGTTGGGCTTGATGTGAGAGGCAATGCAGAAGGACGTTAGTTGGGCCTGAGGGGAGCGTAAATGTTAAGGGACGGAATTTTTTGATGGAAGCTTTTCATGTTAGGAATTGTGTTTCCTGTTAAACGCCTTGGATTGAGGAGCAGAGGGTTAGTGGTCATAGCCAGGTGTGGGAGCCGGAGATGAGAAATTGTGATGAAGTACAGACGAGGAGGGGCAAACGGGTCAGTGCTCCTCGCGGGGTAATGTAAGGGTTTGAGAAATGTGGACGTGCGGAAATCAGCTGAAAGAGTGTGCGCTCCTTGCAGTGCGTAGTAGGACTTGGGGAAGAAAGCAGAAAAAAGTGAAAAACGAGTTGAAATTTACATGATGAAAGTGGCTAGAAAAACAGGTTAAGCTGCTCACAAACAATTGACCGGTTAGTCACATTCTTTTCTGAAAGCAACTACCGTTGATGATCCGGAGAGCTCAAGATCCGTACTGTTTATAATTAAGTGGCGCAACGTCATTTGTTTCGAAATATCACCTTACGGTGACGCAATGAGCACCACACCATTTTTCAAAACACCGCCCGCTGTGAAGAGCGCAATTATCAGCCCGCCCATACCGACATTACCGCAGGCGTACCTGCTACCTGTACGGGAAGTCGGTTACTTCATTACAGACGAGAAAGAAAAAATAGCATTACTTGGTGAGACTCTGTTGATACAAACGAAACTCGTTAACCGATTGCCACTATGAGAGAGTATGCATGCCCGCGGTGATGTTCGCACTGACGGCCAGGTGTATCGCGAACTTTTGGAAGAAGCAACGTCTTAATTATTTTAGAATAATCAACGTCCCCTATTGGCAAGAGGTGCGTCACATTATTTTGATCGTTAATTTGTCTCCTTTACATCAGCTTTTGAATAGGAAGTGATCAAATAAAGCTACTCTACAGGGTCTGGCCTTTCCAGGTAGTTACCGGTTGATTACCTTCACCGTTGCACGTTGTAACCGGTTCACTGCCTTCAGGTCGCGGTTTGGCCTAACACTGTTATGATGGAGACGAGATGTTTCCGGCCTAATGACTGCCCGTTTCCAGAGCAAGAGTATTCAATGATGGAACAACAGCAGCCAGTGTTGCCTGAAATGCAATCAGGCCAGTGCCACAACAGCTGTGGTTAATTCAAGTCAGAACGGCTGCCACTGACTGGAAGGAGGGTTTTCCGTTTCCGACAGAGCAACTGCCACTTATTGAATGGATGGCTATCCGGTGCCGGCAAATTAGCTACCACGTGCCTGAACAGATGATACCAGTCGTCGCCACAACGGCTTACGGTAGGCGGTGCGTTCATGTAAAATGACCCACTGCATTTCTGATCGCACTCGTAGCACCGCCAAAGGTCGAAGGAACATAGAGAATCCAAATTCCCGGACCCCGATAACAATGTTCTTGTTTGCGCAAGTAGTGGAACATTTATCGTACGCAGTCGGATAATCGCTGGCATTTATGCTCATTTTTGCAGGCAGTAGGCCTAATCATGCCAATTTCAGGCATGATTCAAAATGTTGCCTGCTGGAATGATTGGTAGGATCATTACACCCCAAAGCTCCAGTCAGTGGCTGTTGAGCGTTGCTCTACTAAGCCGCTGCAGGGAGCGTATGAGATATTGGTTTCCTTAGGATGCATGACGCAGGTAATGCTAAATAACCGAGTGCATCCTTATTTCAAGATGGCCACTATACTGTCTGAGGTTTACATTCACAATAATCAAAGGAAAGATGGAGCGAGCTCGGTAATGAGTTTCTTATATGAGATAATCATTAGGATACTGTTTATGTTAATTTAAGTGAAGACCGACTGAGCTAATGAAGATATATTTCCTGATACCATCAGGGATTGTTGCTATCCAAGCTATTTGGTAACAACGTAGTTAAGCCGCCATCGTAACTAACTTGGGAATTAACGTATAATACATGATGCGATTTACAAGGTTGCGCGTCCTATGAGTTTCTTATATGATATACTTCAACTATTATACGGGGGGGGTTGTAATTTTTCTATCGGGAACTTTGAGGAGCTCTCGATTTATTCTTAAATTAACTGGCTCCGACTGGACGCATAATACGGACCACGCGCTGGACGCATGATACGGACCACGCGCTGGACGCATAAAACGGACCACTCGCTTGACGCGTGATACGGACCACGTGCTGGACGCATGATACGGACCACGCGCTGGACGCTTGATACGGACCACGCGCTGGATGCATAATACGGACCACGCGCTGGATGCATAATACGGACCACGCGCTGGATGCATAATACGGACCACGTGCTGGACGCATAAAACGGACCACGCGCTGAACGCATAACACGGACCACGCGCTGGACGCATAATACGGACCACGCACTGGACGCACAATACGGACCACGCACTGGACGCAATATTAAGACCCCGCGCTGGACGCATAATACGGAACACGCGGTGGACGCATAATACGGACCACGCGCTGGACGCATAAAACGGAACACGCGCTGGATGCATAATACGGACCACGCGCTGGACGCATAATACGGACCAAGCACTGGACGCATAATATGGACCACGCGCTGGATGCATAATCTGGACCACGCACTGGACGCATAATACGGACCGCGCGCTGGACGTATGTTACGGACCACGCGCTGGACACATAATACGGACCACGCGCTGGACGCATAATACGGACCACGCACTGGACGCATAATATGGACCACGCGCTGGACGCATAATCCGGACCACGCGCTGGACGCATAAAACGGACCGCGCGCTGGACGCATAATACGGACCACGCGCTGGACGCATAATACGGACCACGCACTGGACGCATAATATGGACCACGCGCTGGACGCATAATCCGGACCACGCGCTGGACGCATAATACGGACCACGCGCTGGACGCATAATACGGACCACGCGCTGGACGCATAATACGGACCACGCGCTAGACGCATAATACGGACCACGCGCTGGACGCAAATTACGGATCACGCACTGGACGCATAATACGGACCACGCGCTGGACGCATAATACGGAGCACGCGCTGGAAGCATAATACGGACCACGCGCTGGACGCATAATACGGACCACGCACTGGACGCATAAGATGGACCACGCGCTGAAACCATAATACGGACCAAGCGCTGAACGTATAATACGGACCACGCGCTGGATGCATGATACGGACCACGCGCTGGACGTAGAATACGGACCATGCGCTGAACGCATAATACGGAGCACGTGCTGGAAGCATAATACGGAGCATGCGCTGGACGCATAATACGGACCACGCGCTGGAGGCATAAGATGGACCACGCGCTGAACGTATAATACGGACCTCGCGCTAAACGTATGTTACGGACCACGCCGCGCTGCACGCATGATACGGATCACGCGCGGGACGTATGTTACAGACTAAGCGCTAGACGAATGTTACGGACAACGCGCTGGTCGTATAATACGGACCACGCGCTGGACGTATGTTACGAACCACGCGCTGGACGTACGTTACGGACAACGCGCTGGACGTATGTTACGGACCATGAGCTGGACGTATCATACGGACCACGCAATGGACGTAGATTACGGACCACGTGCTGGACGAATTATACGGACCACGCGCTGGACGCATAATACGGATCAATCGCTTGACGCATAATACGGACCACGCACTGGACGCATAATTCGGACCATGCGCTGGACGCATAATACGAACCACGCACTGGACGTATGTTACGGACCACGCGCTGGACGCATAATACGGGCCAAGCGCTGGACGTATAATAAGGAGCAGGCGCTGGACGCATAATACAAACCAAGCGCTGGACGTATGTTACGGACCACGCGCTGAACACATAATACGGAACGCGCGATGGACGTATGTTACGGACCACTCTCTGGACGAATAATCCGGACCACGCACTGGAAGCATAATACCGGCCACGCGCTCGACGTATGATACGGACAACGCGCTGGACGTATAATACGGACCACGCACTGGACGTATGTTACGGACAACGCGCTGGACGTACAGTATAATACGGACCCCGCGCTGGACGCATAATACGGAACACGCGATGGACGTATGTTACGGACCATGCGCTAAACACATAATTCGGACCACGCGCTGGACGCATAATATGGACCAGGCGTTGGGCGTATGTTACGGACCACGCGCTGGGCATATAATACGGACCACGCGATGGTCGCATGTTACAGACCACAAGCTGGACATATAATTCGGACCACGCGCTGGACGCATAATACGGACCCCAGCGCTGGACGTATGTAACGGACCACGCGCTGAACCTATAATACGGACCAGGAATGGACGCATAATACGGACCACACGCTGAACGCATATAACGGACCACGCGCTGGACGCATATAACGGACCACGCGCTGGACGCATATAACGGACCACGCGCTGGACGCATATAACGGACCACGCGCTGGACGCATATTACGGACCACGCGCTGGACACATAATTCCGACCATGCGCTGGACGTAATTTCTTCTACAGGCTGGTGTTCGAAACGGGATATGGAACAATGTAAGAAAAGCTCGACCAAACTAAGTCGTAATTGCCTAGGTGCTGCTCATAACTGGATAATTATTAAGAGACATTATGATGACTATTTTTCTATTACCTGAAAAGTATGTTGCATGAAGTGCTATACATCACAATTGCTGCCACGGATACAGGCCGAGTCATCCTACTGTTATTGAACTGCACAAGCGCGAAGTCGTTGTGAGATAATGATAGCGATAATAAACGCTAGCAACGGCAATAAATTGAACTTCTTAGAGTATTATCATGTCCAATGCAGAGCAGATGACGTACTTGAAAGAGGTGGTAAAACGTTTGCAGTATTTTATGCTTCACTTCAAAAGGTCCGTCGGTGATATGAGTGGTAGACCGCTAGGAGAGTTCAGAGAGTACCTGGTTTGGATGGTATACCGTTAGGAGAGTACAGAGAGTTCCTGGTATGGATGGTATACTGTTAGAAGAGTTCAGAGAGTCCCTGGTATGGATGGTATATCGTTAGGAGAGTTTAGAGTGTCCCTGGTATGGATGGTATACCGTTAGGAGAGTTCAGAGAATCCCTGGTATGGATGGTATACCGTTAGGAGAGTTCAGAGAGTCACTGGTATGGATGGTAGACTGTTAGGAGAGTTCACAGAATCCCTAATAAGGAAGGTAGACTGTTAGGAGAGTTCACGTAGTCCTTGTTGTCAAATAATACATTCCTGACGTCGACCTGGTTTTTAGGACGGGGTCAGGAAACAAAAAAAAATCATTCGCGTTTATTTGAGTTTCTATATTACATCAACCATTATCAGTGTTTCTGAATATATGTCTATTACATCAATGTCATCAATGTCAATGGAGCAGCTTACGAAGAAACTTTGCAGCAGTTCAATCACAACATGTTGTAATACATGTGAACGTGTCGAAACGGCATTTCTTTTGGTTCGACTTGAGATAGTTCGACAGCAGCCCTCTTAAGGCACCTGGTGCCCGCTCTATCACATGTTATTATTGCCAAGAAAACTTTCATGTAAAGCTGGTGTACGCTGCGTATGTGTGTCATCCAGGCAACACTACCAAGTTCGTGAAGGAAACAGCCCCAACGGTAACGTTGTTCGTTGTTCCTGCTGTTGTAACAAGGATATTGAAACCGTAGGATTACACGATGACTCAATAATTGCCCACCGTAACCAAGATCCCCCTCAGCGAGTGCTGAAAGTCCACTCCTCGCAAAACAATTAGATATTTTTACTCGCTCCAGACATAATAACAAGTCGCACGACCTTTGGGCGGTGTCCGCACGACCTTTGTGCGTTGTCCGCACGAAGGTCGTGCGATTTCAGGTTCAGTTTCAATTTTGAAATCGACCTGTCGGACTAATACTAGGCAAAAGAAAGCTTTTCAGTCTGTTTCATACAATGATGAGCTACTAAAGCTCATCAGTTTATCAACCTGATTCGAAAACAAGCGAGGGGGAACGGAGGTGGGAATTAAACAATGCCGTAACCAAGATACGACTAACGCATTTCCCACGATATTTTTTTGTTGTAGTGTGGGATCTGCCTTAGGATTTAATGTTCGTTTTGCACCACTGACGATGGCATGTTAAATCCTGAATGTCGGATAATATGGGCGCGGAATAAAGTCCCACAAAATTTGAAATTGTCTTTTCATGGGAACAGCGTCAAAATCGCAGCCCTCAATAAGTCGTTATCTTAGTTTAACTGATCTAATCGATGTTTAAAAGACGTCGAACTAAAGATGAACAGAAACACTTCAAAATCTCATACACACAACAATCAAAATTGAATGAATGAACCTTACATCTGAAATAATATAAAAAACTTTACTCTGTATTCATGTGTTGTTATTAGCATTTCAAGTTCGGGACGGCCGATCGGGGCTGCATACCTCGACAAGCTCTAGGACAGAAACTTCTCAGGGATTTGACCTCTGGTCATAAGTCTTGAATATGTTCTATATAATATATTCAATTCAGAGTTCTGGTTCAAACTTTGACTCACCCTCACAACAGCAGACGATAAGGATACGCCAAGCTAATCTTCCACACTCAATGCAAGGGAGTGCATATTATCGGATGCGACGCGTCAACGTGATGTGTACATCGTCTGCTGAACTTCGACGATAGTCGTGTTTTAATGCGTATATTGCCTCTTCCCGTGAGTTCAACCCTATCATGTTTATGGAGCAGTGTTGCCTCCCCTCTCCCCTCCACAACCCTGGTCTCTCTTCCCATCGTCAACACTGAACAAAAGCCTACTAAAATATCGAGTCGTAGCACCAGGCCAAATCTGCGTAAATGTGAAGCAAGAGTTACTCGGTCTCGAGACCAACGCAGCAAATGATTCCCAGTCGATTCCTGCTTAAAGCACGCAAACCGAACGTGGACCAACACAGCAATGTTTCTCAGTCGATTTCTACTTAAAGCACGCTATCCGAACGCGGGATCAACACGGGAATGATTCCCAGTCAATTCTTGCTTAGAACACCTTATTCGATCACAGATACTAGGGAGGTGGTCGGGTCTAAGATCATATTTAATACTGAGGAAATAGAAGCAATGGATTACAACGTTTTTATTCAATGAATGGCACTGTACGATGAAGAGAATGACATCATCGTCTTTGCCTGATTCACCCTTGAGTGTTTCAAAACTATGATTGCATATATTGTGAATGATTTCAGACAAACCTGTTGTGAATGATTTCAGACAATTTCTCGCTCGCCCTCAAGAAATTGCATGATGCTTCTTTTTTTTAACGGAAAATGATTTACTTCTTAGAACAATGCATCAATTATTTAATGCAAATACTAAATGCAGTGCATTCCGTTATGTATCGTGACGATAAATCATTCGTCCAGTATTTATAGTTCAACATGGTAACAAAAAAAAAAGATTCTAATTCAATCACACTAAAATAAATCTCCCAATTCATCAAAAGCCCCCTGAAGTGTGCAACGCACTGCCCCGGAGCGTATCCACTCTTCATTGAAACGCACACGAGCGATTGACTCGCTACTCGCATTTGTTTTAATGACTCCGCTCGTTGGTGCGCTCACGGTTTGAATCAATGCAATCCACCTAAAATAACTCGTCACGAGAAAGTTCGTCATGAATCTTGAAGACATTCATTGAGCATCAAATACTCGGCGATTACCATTTCGTGTCATGAACTCGGCACGAATATCGTCATTAAACAGGATATTCAATGGCAACTCGTGGCAGCATGACAGTCACGACACGCAAGGTAAAGACGAAGCAAATCATTCGTAGGTCGGATTGGATAGTTCATCTTTATTTACTTGAATAACCTTTGTTGATCCTTCATGGCATTGCAAGGGTGCCACTGCAAGGGTGACACAGCAAGAGTGCCACTACATGGGTGCCACAGCAAGGGTTAAACAGTAAGGGTGCCACAGCAAGGGTTAAACAGTAAGGGTGCCACAGCAAGGGTGCTACTGCAAGGGTGCTACTGCAAGGGTGCCACTGCAAGGGAGCCATAACTCTCACTCAGGGTGTGAAGGTGGTCGAGTGTAGAGCAGGCAGCGGAGTATGATGCCCTACAAGGAACACACTGTGGGAGAAAGTATCATTCAATACTTTATATGAACATTTGGGAATAGAATACTTATCAACATCCAATGCAGCAATCTAATGTAAATTTGTGACACAAGATGTTTTTTTGCCTTCATCTGGCCACAATCAATTAGATACTTGCCCATTCACTTGTGAAGGGTTAGCATGAGCCATGTCATAAACTCATAAAGGGAGTGAAACAAACGGTGAGCGTGAAGTCGTTGAACAGTGCTGATTGTTTTACGTTTAAAACTTGCCGCGTCAACCGCTTATGAACTGTGCTGCTTGAGTTACGTCTGAGCTGTGCTGATGAAGTAGCATTTGAATTTTGCTTCTTGAGAAAGTAGCGCTTTAACTCTGCAGCTCAGTAAGTTGTGGTTGAACTGTGCTGTTTGAGTAGCCGTTTAGCTACGGTGGTTGGGCAATGGAAGTAGCGCTTGAACTGTGCTACTTGAGCACAGGTTGGTGCACATAGAAAGCACGAAACCAAACACACTCCGTGAATGGCAACACTCCCTTGGCTGGATGGATACTGTGGTTATTACTACGTAACAGCTAGATGATGTAAAACAAATCCCATCTTAGCAAAGATTGCAACTTTTGTGACAATTTTCTTTTCCAGAAGCACAAATTTTACTCGTCTGCTAATCCCAACTGCGACTGTTGGATTCACAAATGTTCAGACTATTCTCCTCAAGGCTTACCACAGTTACACCCCTCATGCATTGCTTTAAATTTTTTGTTCCCAGTTTGCTAAGCTCACTGACGTCCACAACAGCTAATGCAAGTGATTGAGTTTATTTACCGTGCCCCGTACGATGTCTAAGAGCTCATTCACTCGGGAAACAGATGGTGCCTGCGAGAAAGACGTTCTGCGCATGTCAGCATCGGATGGACTGTAAACTGCACAGCCAATCGAAAGCTGTCACGTCCCGTGTGTGCGTGGGCTCGAATGATTGACATTCATCGCACCTTAAGGCAGATCATGAAGAGTGCCTGCTACCAGGAAGACGTTTATTGTTGGTCTTATCACTTCCTGCTTTTAAGAGGCCAGATCGGAAGTTCACTGCTAGTATAAAACAGTTGTTGTGTCTGCCACTTTTCAGTTGGAGCTGAGCCAACACAACAAGCGTACATCATCATCTTCGTCTTCCTCAATCATCATGGCCGTTTCTCACACCCTCATCGTAGCCGCCGTCCTCAGCAGTCTGCTGGTTTGCGGTGAGTTTGGCCCAGGGGCTGGTAAGGCATGGCTCTAGTTGAAGATGATAGATGTCCATTTTATTTAAAAGACAGGGAATTTTTGTGAAGTGAATTTGATAATTTATTCTAATTTTGTTTAATTGTTTTGCTGAACTTTCTGTTTCTGAAGATGATGATCATAATGATTGCAATATGTTTCCCATCCGCTTTATCGTGTATTCATAGCAAAATAATTATTACCAGAGAAACAAAAAAGCACACGAGTTTGTCATTATCAAACAAGCAAAAGTACCATCGGCCTAATTGGCAGGTAATGAATTAATATATGTAAATATATGTAATTGCAGTCGGTTGCCATTGTAACATTAAATGAAATGCAATTATTTCACTCACGATGACTCAGTGTTGTTGCTTTGGCCCCCTGCTGGCTGCATGACCACAGTGCTGCAAAGCTGACTCAAACTGTGTCGCTCGGGCAGATGTTTCGGCGATGGTAAATTATTAAGGTGATGGATCCCCTCAGTTGATGAATTAGAATGTAGTTACTTAATTTGCTGAAATAAAATTACTCCAACGCGTTTCAATTTGACGTGCTTCCCAACGTCTCCGATCATGTACTTGGTTTGCCTTTCTGGAAAGGCAGCAGAGCCGCATTACTTATGTCACCCTTAATTACGGCAGCACCACAGTTAAGCTCGTTATGAACATGTTATGTCCTTCTGTATTTGTGTGTTTCGAAATGGGATACACTGTTTTTTTTTTGTAAAAATTGCAAAGGTAACCAGGATGTAAGAATATAATCAGATCGGATTGTCATACTTATTTCTGTGACAGTAACAAATTTCGCTTATTTGTCCGTTGATGTTGTTATTATAACCGCCTCATTACGGATTACACTACGGATTATAGTTTTTATTCCTAAAGATATATTGTGGAAGAAATTCATTCTTTTTTTTATTATATGGTTCTGCTAAGTGATTTGGTGGATTAGTCAACATTATCCAGCGTTAGGTCCACAATTACAAGCCTTAGCTGAATATTATTCAGCCTTTGGTCCATTTTATCAAACCTTGGGCTACATTATCCAGCCCTAAGTTAATATCATCCAGCAAAGGGCCGCACTATCCTGCCTTGGGATCATATTATCCAACCTGGTGTCTACGTGAAGAAGTCTTATGTTACACATATCCTGAATTAGGTCACATTAGCTGCCCTTGATTCCACATAATTCAGCCTTGTACCATTTCATTTGCAGGTCGAGCGGATCTATGTGCTCCGAGCTGCAGCGGTGATAGTCACTACTTCCCTCACCCTCAAGACTGCAATAGTTACTACCAGTGCGCCTACGGAACCGCCTTCCTCCAACACTGTCCTGAGGGTCTTGAATTTTCCCCCACTGGCCTCCGATGTGACTACTCTGCCCAGGCCAGGTGTACCTCTGATCCAGCGAGGGAGTGCGGGGTCGCCGCCCCCTCTCAGGAACCAGGTCCTACTGCGGCAGCGCCTACTGCCTCCTCCAGTCCTCAAACCTGCGCTCCCAAGTGCCCCTGGGAACACGTTTACCTACCTCACCCTCGGGACTGTTCCAAGTTCTACATCTGCGGGGGGGGCTTGGAGCCCTTCGAGACGAGCTGCCAGCCCGGGCTTCTCTACGACATGAAGCTTAGGCGATGCGAGTACCCCGAAAATGCCTTTTGCATCGCTAGCCCTGAAAGGGCTTGCGACGAGCACCTGCAGATCTAGGGACAATGAATGTTATTAGGAGTGTGGCGGGACGTGATTAGACAAAAAAATATCAAGGGAAATATAGGACTTCTCTTGATTATGGATGCACTTCAGCAAAGCAATTTAGTGTGGAGTAAATTGAGTGAACTTCGTAACCTTAATTCATTGAAAGACATATTCCTAGTGCTTTGAGATACATTATAATTTTTTTTAGCCGCTGATGAGCCATGTACAATTAATTTGGATGAAGCATTTTGCATATGTTCAAAAAAATATGTGTATCGAGTACTATGACAAGATGTCTGTTATATTACACCGAAAAAATAAAGAATATAATGATGTTCGCTCGCAAATCATTAGAATTTTTACAGATTTAGGAAATTGTCATCAGTTTTGTATACAACCTGTTTGATGGTTTGTTTACCGAGGCTTTGGGTGATTTTCCGATTTTCAACAAATAAATGGTCACTATAACTGTGCGTTCCGCATTTCTTGCCTTCAACGAAATATTGTTTGTTTGATTTCTCAATAAAGTAATCTCATCAAACGAGGTAGTGCGACGCCACTGATGATAAAGAACCCTCCTAAACGAAGTGAACTGATCAGCACAAAATGTGTAAGTTGAGGGTGCACCAACACGACTGATTTTGACGTTAATTCTGAGGATATTCTCACACGCGAAAGGGTAAATGAGGAGTTAACAAAGAAACGTGTTAATGTCATATTGACCGAGCAGGCGTGTAATGGGAGGTCCCACCCTAGGCCGCATGTAAGCGAGAGTGTTCGCGGGACGGAAAACACAGAAGAACGGATGAGGTGAATAGATGAAATGAACGAAATCTTTTGTTCGTACACAAACGGAATGATATTTTTCTTGCTTGCACGCTATCATAAAACGTGCAAGCAATAAATCTAGAATTTGAAGGATGATGAGTTAAGACCATCAAATCAGATTAACAATCTTGAGGTCATCACACCGTGTAATAGAGTAAATATGACCGTCTAATGAACGGTAGGGTACATCTTACTTATACGGATGTGCCTAAAAACACGACGGCTTCCGACCAAATAAATAGCGAAGTAAGTTTCAAGACCACAAGAAAAATGAATTCCCAATGACACAAAGTACTAATATCAGTCATTGGCATGCTATTAGAACACAATTCGTGATTAGTCTTAATTCTGATAAACACCCTAACACAAAAGTATCAAAGGATGTTAGAATATGTGTGGGTCTTTGTAGTTAGTAAGCTCGTACACCGACGGTATTGTACTATTGTTATACCTTGAATCCAAAAAAATATATGCACAAATGTAAAATACATATGATGCTGAGCTAGCCTTATAGGGTTCATCCCATCGTTTAACCGACAAAGTCTGACCGTGAATAACCGGTTGCGTACATCTCATTTTCATAGCTGGACATCAGTACTAACCCTTCCAGAACCTGTCACAAACAGAAGAACTATCATAGCATACTCAAAGTATACAATGAATATGCGCTATATGCTGATGACACAAAATATTGTGATCAGACATTAGACAATCTTATAAAGCAATCGGTTGATTGGGCAAATCTTATCAGGTTTTGTGTGAGTCTGTGTGAGTTAAAGATCCAGTGCCATACATGCCAATGTGATCCAGGCCGGTCATTTGTGAAGTGAAGTGACGATGTACTATGAGATCCCAGTCATCACGTGACGTTGATTGGTTCATTGGATTACGAGCGGCATTGCGAGATGAATATGTTGACGGGCTTACCAGTAGAAATGTTATTGCATTTACGAAAAAAATGTGTTTAGCGGATTACTGGAGATGTTGGTGTATCTGATTGCCGGAACAATTAGTTAACGGATTGCAGGAGGCAATAAATCACTGAACAGTTGGAGGCACTATTGAAGGCATTGAACTGGTTAGTGACTGCACCGACTGGGTTGTGATATCTCGGTATGGATGGCGGTTGGGATTACGCCAGGGGCTTGTTGTAGACTTTCCAGATTGTTGTGTTAAACAACATTAGGCTACGAGGCAACCCATTCAAGTCATTGTGAAGGCGTTAGTTCTGGAATTATAATTACTTCGTCATTGTGATGGATTGATCTTCAAGTTACGGGTGGAAACAGCGTTGATACTTTTTCTAGAAGCAACTCAGGCAAGCCCTAAAAATTAAATAACGGCGCAGGCTATGTTAGATATTCTGAATATCCCAATTGCAATCAATA
>SDVV010006608.1:0-18317 GCA_016164225.1 Gammarus roeselii
TACACTCATATGTTAGGCGTAATTCATACATCAACATAAGCATGTCACCAAGACGCGTTATGCCGACAAAACACCCTGGAGGTAGGGGTCCTGAAAACGCCCTGGAGATAGGGGTCCTGAAAACGCCCTGGAGATAGGGGTCCTAAAAATGCCCCCGGAGATTGGGGCCCTGAAAACGCCCTGGAGATTGGGGTTCTGAGGACGCCCTGGAGGTAGGGTAGCTGAAACAGCCCGGAAAGTGCGGCTGGCAAACCTGTTTCACCCTGCCACAGTACAGGCTCGAACACGTACACTGCTCGGCCACCGCTCGCGCTCTGATCACGGTAGCGCGGCAGGGTGTTCTGTGTCGTTGTTTGAAGTGGAATTGCGCTTGATCATCCCGCAAAGGTATGACATTTAAAATGAACTTATATACATATTATATTTTAGTATCAGTGTTATGATACGTGGTATTGTAGACGATTATCGTTTGTGTTATGAATACATAGAGTGTTCCCACGCTAGGGGACCCTATTTATTTCTTATTCTCTTACGTTATTTTGTCAGTCATGGTCAATACTGCAGTGTCGGGGTGCTCACGAGGGCTCATCTCTTGGTCGCGATGAGGCACTCCATCCCACAAGTGGTCCGAGTGGCATACATGTTTTACCTTGTCATAGTCGAACATGCTTCGCGCACTAGTTTATGCTGTTCTGTGATTTTTTCATACAGTGAATGTTTAACAGTGTCTACGAGTGTTATGTCGATGTTACGAAGCCGTGTGTTATTTTATAAACTGTCTCAGAATCTGTCTATCACGTCCTCTTCCTCCTCTTCAATTTTCAAACGTTTATTTTTGTGGAATGCTTTAGGCATCTTATTCAGGAACGTTTGAATGACGTCATTGACATCTTTGCTTGTCAAATTCCCATTCACTACAAAACTTTTGATGAGATCGAGAACGTGATTACGACTTTGGACATTTGGATAGCTAACAAACCCGTTCGGTTCAAATTCAAGTGCTGTGATGGTTTTAAGATAGTGAAGCAAACCTGGGGGACAGTGATTTAGCCAAGGGAGGCAATGAGGCCATCGCTATTATTTGGCTCCTTTTGTTTGATCGGTTCCGGTGTGGGTTCTTTGGTTATACTACTGCGATATAGGCCTTGGATATAATTAAATAATTTTAGTGCTATTCCAGGCGAAGCATTCAATTCTAGCATATCGTTCTCACGTTCGTTCAACCTTTGACTGCGATATTTACTGCTATGTTCTGCTATTCTGCCCCTGTTGTGACAGATAAGTGTGTAGAGTTACCGCCAATATGATTTGGTGCAAACTTATCCATCTTGGATTTTGGAACTAGGTAGTACCCGATTCATCCATGAATTATTTTTGGCAAAAAACTCACTGCAGTGGGTAATAGTAAATTTAACAGAAGCCCTTCGCGCACGGTTGATAATGTTTTCCTTTTGATCCCGGAGGACTTACTCCCGGACGATTTACTGCATTATTGTTTTATTATAGAGTTGAAATTAGTTACCCGTGACTTGGTTGGCATGTCACAAACCAATCTCCGCTCGGTATATTTGTAAATATTTCGCAGACGATTTTAACTTCTTTATCAGTTAATAGTTTGATGAGTTTACTTGATTTAATTTATCATAAAAAAATCATTTTTTGTTTCAAATTACGTTTATGACACATCACGACGCGACGTTTCCTTCAATAATCTACGTAGGTTTGCTGTCTGGCTAATCCATGTAAATCACGTAGATTTGCTTTCTACCACGTCTAATTTGACTCTTCAAGACCTTGATGGCATAAATATCAGGTCTGTCACACTGAACAAGTTCCTGCCTGTAGGCAAAATCTTTGATGGGTTCATCAGCATCGAGCGGCGTTATTTCATAGATTGGAAGGTAATGTTTTTGATCAATATTTGAAATACGAAACACTTCCTTCAGGAACTTTGTTTTGTGTCCTCTGCTGAATGTCTTGCGATTGGGATCATTGCACTGTAAGTGTACATGCGCTCCCACCTTCAGTTGTGTACTGGGCCCTTTAATTATTTTACGCCGAATTTTATTCATTTCGGACAACAGTGCCTGAATTTCTCTTGGCTATTCAGCAAATAAACGTCAAAGGGGACCCGGCCCATTAATGATGAATATGGTGACATATTGTACGTGTTCACAATTGCTTGCCAGTCATCTATACAGCGTTACGTCTTTTTAACATGCATATATTTACCCGACTTCAGTTTTATAGTCCGTATTTCCCGTTCAGCAGGTGATGCTTTAATAGCCTTGTTGTAGGTGTAATAAATGAATATGTTCTTGCTGGTCAAATAAACTTCAAAGCTTTTGTTCATAAACTCACTTCCCGGATCTGAACAGATCCGAGTTGTTGGCCATACCAGTTCGTTGAATATAGTATCAAATTCTGCAATCATATTTTTAAATGTAATAGATGTCAAGGGTTGTACACACAGATATTTGCTGTATATATCAATGACTATCAATAAATATATAATTCCGTTATTTTTATCTGCCTAATCTTTTCTATAGGCAACATCCGCACAGAGGATCCATCCAGGATGCGCAGCTGTGAACATGCGTCTGCTAAATTTCAAGGGAGCTTGTTTAAATCGCGTATAAGTCTCTGACCCTTGTAGAAATTTTTCAACATCGCGTCTTGTTGTAGCCGGACAAATATTCTTATAACTTTGATGTAGAGCCTTCGCGCTAGAGTATGATCCAACAGCCTCTGGATTGTAGTAGACACTCTCCGTTCTATTTCAATACTAATCTCAAATCTGGCATACATTATAATTTATAGAGGCAACACTTGTTCAAATTCATGTCAAGCAATTTATGCTCCAATCAAAAGTTTGAACTAATTGGATGTATGAAATCAACCATGATGTGCCCATATGGTTTTTGTTCCACATGCATCTTGTATACGGAGATAAGCGATTCAATTTTATCTTTTGCAACTAATGTTTTGCCAAAGTATCGTAATTGATTTATGTCGCGCATGCGACGGATAAGAAAGAGTGTGGTATTCAAAATATATTGTGCGATGGAATGGATTTGAGTGAAAGAGTGATTGGTTTAAATATATCGCACTAATATTTGCGTGGCGGCCCCGACAAAAAACATTTGCAATAATACGTTGAGACTCTGATTCCAACATGAAATCGTTCCATACTACAATGAGTTTACATATGATTTTTTTGGATAATGGATCGAATGCGACTTCTCCTGTATGAATTTTTAACTTCTCGTGTTTTCTTACAGGAAAGTGCTCTGGCCCCGAAATTATCACATCATCGAAGCTATCAATGTATTTGGTGATTATTTTTCCAACAAGAATACTCTTCCCAATAGATGAGAACCCGTTCACAAACAATCGTGTGGGTTTGATGAAGAGATTGAAGTCCGCATACCTAACAGTCTCGATCTTACCCAACAGACGATATACGACTAACTGTTTTTCAATGAACCATTAATTTATATATTCTTTCTTTTCTTTGCAGATGTATTCCATCAAGGATATGCTGAAGTCTAGGACCCGGTCGGAATTACCTGGCAATTATCAGCGTGGGCTTTTTTTTATATCTCTAAAGTTAGATTGGTAATGCTAATATCTTTGACATCAACCAATGTGGTTTCCGTATGTTATTTTGAAGCAATCGATTTTATCTTCATTAATTCATTTATGTTTTTATTCAACAGATCGTGGTAACGACTCGATCGGGGGTAGGCCAGATCAACCCGAACCTCCAGGATGATAAGGTATCTTTAACGAAAAATGTTTACATATTTTTGGGCTCTGGAATCAAACTATTCCATGATAGAGTAGAAACAGTGTTATATTGTTTCTGAATACTCTTGTTCACGTGCAGACCGACACAGTACTCTCCAGCAAATCCCCCGTATCAGGGCTATCCGCTGGCCGGTCATCGCCCAGACTATCAGGGTGATCCTAGGTACGGTAACCCAAACTACCAGCGTCATCCGCTGCCTGTACATCACTACCAGCAACGGCCGCAGCGTCAAGCATGGCAACCTCGACAACCGTGGCAGAGACTACCATGGCAGACACAAGCGTGACACTACTCGCAACAGACTACAGAAACTGACTTTTACAAAGTTGGACATGATGCATTACAAAGGTTAGTGTATACAAAATGTTTTTTAAAATGATTTTCTATTTATTTATTCATTACATTTTTATCAATAATGTTAGCTATTGTTGTTGTTAATTGTTTTAAAACATAACATTGTTTATTCATGTAGGATGAACCAAAACGATATAGCGGACACGCCATTGTTGGAGGATATAGGGAGTGTCCGCGCCCCATACCGAAATGAGGCCTGTCCGCCATTCGCATGCCCTAACTCAAGCCCGTCACCTAGAATTGAAAGGTCCGCAAGCCATAGCGTAAGTCCGAAACCCACAGGTGGTGCTCGCCTTCCGTCTTTGGAACAACCCAGTGTTCAGCCTACTGCTCCGTCTTCGGAGCTACCCGGTGTTCAGCCTACTGGTCCGGAACAACCCAGAGTTTAGCCTACTGCTGATCCGTCCTTGGCGCTGTCTCCTGTTGGACAGTTCGTTACTCAGCCTACTGATGGGTCGGCTCCGTCTTCGGACCCATTCGTCGCCCAAGCTACTGCTCTGTTGCGTGAGCCTATATTTTATCCGCCCACCTTTATAGGAATTTTGGAAAAACAATTTTGTCACTTCAACATTTATACCATACACTGAACATGTCAACATATCTTCCATGATAACATTAGGACGCGAGAAATTACTGGGATAGACTGAATCTAAAATAGGCACATTCGAAAGACTGCAATGCATTGTAAATGTTAAAATGAGTAAACAAGTTGAGGATGCATCTGTAGATGACAATTACTGGGTGATTAACACAAAAGCGATCTAGCTATCTGTACTGATTGAGGATCTCGGGGTAGATTTGCAAAAAAAATAGACAGGAGCGAGAAGGTAGTGGGGGGTCCATTAATACAGTAATCAGTGTTGAGCTTAAATTTTACAAGACAGGAGTTAATGGAACTAAAAGTCTTGGCGACTATGTTCATTGGCCCAAAAACTGTCCAGGCCGGCACCATATTGTCAACATCGAGACAAAAAATAATAATTGTGTATTGACTAGCCTCATCGCACATTTCCACTTGAAGGAAAATACAAACCTCTCAAATTTTAAACAACAAGCGTGGCCTACTTATCTCCTGTACAAAAACACTTACTTTAATTTTCCATACCTTGCCTTCAACACACCTGTTGCCTAAGAAGATTTTCCAGTCATAAAAAGGGACCGTGAAGTAAACATTAGACTATCACCTCACAAAAGAAAAGGAATTTTGTGGTCTTGTCAATGAATACCGAGGCAGTTTAGACGCCAGTGAAAAACGCTCGATTTTTTTTTATTATTATTAATATTATTAGATTATTTATTCCCATCGTCTGGCAATGGGTTTTCAATCTTTTAGATAAGAAATAAGTTCTTAAACATAAGACATGAAACTTCATTGTCAATTCCGCTATTTTAATTAACGAAAAAGAGAGTTCAATTTGAATTCTTCACAGCTCATCTCTAGGAGCCGCCGGTTCGGATTACATAGAGCGAAATATTATTAACAATAGGATCATCTGTGCACATTAATCTGTGCACATTCAGAAAAAGTATATTTTGATAGAATAATTCCGACTACAAAGCGTTTGGGAAAACCAGTGACACACGGGGTTGAAAAATAAGAAATACTTGGGGTGGATAAATAACAAAATATATGGGTGTGGAAAATAACAAGTTCATCGGGTAGGAAATCCCGCATGAATGTGGTTAGTGTCCCGAGAACATGGGGTTGGGACATCAAAATGTGCAAACATATTGTAATGAGTAGTCTACATTATTGTACAATGACAAAGATGTGAATTGACGACATGAATTATACAGAAAATATGAATACAATATTGGGTTGGGAAATCAAGAAAGCTCTAACATATTGTGAAGATGGGTCTAAGCCTTTGTATTAATAATAAAGGGGTGAAAAGGCGACATGAGTTGTACAAAAAAGTTATTCATTAAATACATTCCAAAACAACTGAAAATACAATATACACACTTCAAGACAGCTGGGAAGTGATTAAATGATTGACAATCAGAATAATACAATGTTGGAGTACACAAGTTGGATGAATATACTTCTGTTATTGAAGACAAAGCAAAATATTAGCTAATGAGGCCTATCGTTCCTCGAAAAGACTGAGTTCGTATTTTATTTATACAAAACGATGGAACATTTGAAATAAAGAAATAAACAAAACGCTAGTTAACCCTTATGGTAATTGGCGAAGACAATTGTGATCGGTAGCAACATAGAAAACATATGTATCGTCAGAGTAAAAACGATTAGATTGTCTCAATGTTGAGAGTAATGGTGGTGGTGGTTTCGGACATGCTGAAGAACAGAATCCATTTTCTGGTTACTGATATTATGCATTTAGCTTGTGTTTGTGGACAAAGTTACCACTTTGAATTGATCGGTCAATAGATGTTCACTAAGCCTATTCGTGAAGGACGTGTTGGATTCAGGATTCCTGAGGCTTGTTGGGAGGTTGTTCCAGGATTTTGATTCAAAGATCGAAAAAGCTCGACAGGCAGCTTCTGTTTTCCTGAGTTCAACGTGCAGATACTCATTATTTCTTGTGAATCAATTGTTCTTTTCACCTCGAGAATATATGTGCCTTTGGCTGCCAGTTGAATTCTGATCGACTCATGAAGTGTCAGTTTATTGTCGATATTGAGCCACAGTAATTTTTCGAGGAGAGGACTTACATGGTCTCGTTTTCTGTAGTTACCATCGCATGTTATTCATGCCGCAAAATTACACTTTTTCTCTTTGAGTTTTGTTGCATTTCTCACAAATTGAAAGACAGTAGTTAATGAAAGAAAATACTAAAGCGTGGACAACTACTAATCTTGATTTGACATCCATTTTTTTGCAGAATTTAGGAACAAAAGTGTTCCATTCAACTTGGAACACAGAGTAGTTACGTGGTGTTTGAAGGGAAGCTCGGGATCAAACCATACTCCCAGCCTTATAGTTAATCTTCAACAGGAATGTCATATTTGCCTATCCTGATAGAGAAATTTGTTATAACTGTTTTTTTTTAAGTTACAGCCGAACTAGATGCATTTTGTTTTTTCAGATTTGAGCCAGAGTCCATTTTTATCATGCCAAGATTTCAGATTAGTTACGGCTGTCTCAGCGTCGTTTTTCAACGCATTCAGATCCGACGGTTTTCGGCAAAGCAATATTTGAGCATCATCGGCGTACATTACAATTTGCGCTTGAGTTTTTGGTAATATACAGCCGATGTCATTCACAAAAAATCAGGAACAACAAAGGGCCAAGTATCGAACCTTGAGGGACGCCAAAGGCAACTGTGGCTGGATTCGACATAGTTGCGTTATCGAATTTAAGTGATTGTTGCCGATTCATCAGATAACTTTCGAACCAAGTAGGCTCCATTCCGATCTTGCGGAGCTTGCCAAACAGAATTGTATGGCCTACACTGTCGAATATTTTTGATAAGTCTAGCAATACCAGCAGAGATATCTGCCCCTCATCAAAGTTTTTGTACAGATCTTCAGTGATGCTCATACGTGCGTCTTCTGTTGACGATTTTTCGCCGATAGGCATACTGGCAGTCATTGAACAGCTTGTTTGGTTCGAGGTAATCATTCAATTAGATAGATATTACCTTTTCTAGAATCTTGGATAGGACAGGCAGAAGACTGATCGGTCTAAAGTTTGATGGTTCATTTTTGTAACCAGATTTATAAATTGCTTTTATGATTGCATGCTTCCAGATCTCTGGAAAAGTTTCACATGCGATGGAGGAGTTAATAACTGTGCTGATATAAGGCAAGATAACTATGAGGCTGTCTTCCAAATATTGTACTGCTAAACCATCTATTCCTGTAGAATTTGTGTTCCTCAAGGCAAATACAGCTTGTTTTACTTCGTGTTGCGATACTTGCTTTGGTTTCCATTTGACGTTTGCTTCTTGGTCGCTGCCTCCATTGAAAGCTGTTGGACTCCATGTATCTGTTGGGTCGCTCTGTAATCCTTGATAAGCTTCCTGGGTTACCTCTTCAAAAACCTGTTTCCCATCTCCAGCGAAGTAGTTGTTAAACTTCTCTGAAGCTGCTTGAGTATTCGGATAAGTAGGCGAGGTGATGTTTTTTTTTGTAGGGTACAATTCTTTTCAGTGCATTCCATGTTTCTTTTTGATTGTTTTTGCACTGTTCTACTTTCATACGATGGTATTTAATTTTTGCCCGTCCGACTTCTCGTTTGATTCTTCTGTTTTGTATTCAAAATATTTCTAACCAAGTGATGCTTTGTTTTACTCTGCGTTTGAGATATTTTTTAGGTCAAATTTCGTTCCGCCGTTTTCCTGTAATCTTTTTACCCGGCATGCTTTTCATTGTTTTTGTTTCCGTTGGCGCCACAGTGTTCAGACTTGTGAGAAGATAGTCAACGAGTAATTGAGCTTGCTCTGTGACGTTATCTGTGTAATGTATTGGTTTTATCATCTCGACGTTTGCCACCAGCTGTGCTCTACCATTTTCCGCAGTGTAATTTCTTTATGCACTACAGTTTATTCTGTACACTTGTACCTTCTCTTTTTTTGATGTTAATGGCGCAGTTTATTTCATGGTGGACCGATAAAGAATTGGGCTCCACGTCTGTGGTAACAATGGACGACGGATTGTTACTTATGAGCAGATCCAACACAGTGTGCGATTCAAGAGTAATTCTTGTTGCACTTTTTATGAGCTGATGCAGCCCGAGTCTGTCTAAAATCGGCTTCATATTGTTGGATTTCAATTTCAATTGATCGTCGTTGAAATCTCTCGAAATGTACAGCGTCTTTTCTAAGCGAACAGCTTCTCGAAATCTTTATTCGATGTGTTGAAAAGACTGTGCACTTGCTTTGGGTGGTCTGTAAAGAGAACCAGCAACAAACGATCTGTTTTTTTCGTACGTGGATGTTCACCCAAAGATCGTCAACTTCATTGCTGTCGTTAAGCATTACTTGAGAAGAGGTATAATTTTCTCGCACATAAATCCCGGTTCCACCTCCTTTCCTTTCTCTATTTTTTCTATAAATATTGAAATCGTCACTCTCGATGAAGATAGTGTTAATTTCAGATTCCAGCCAGGTTTCAGTCAGACATAGAATATCTATTGAGTCCTGCTTCATCATCATTTTGCTGTGATCCTTCTTTGTTCCTAAGCTTCTAACGTTTATGTGTTTAATCACGATATTATTTAGGTATTGGTGGGTATAAATACAGACATGGTTGTTGAGTGGTGGTTGCTGCTCCCAGCTTGAACAGTTTGTGCCTCTAGTCATTTGTTTTTACTCGCAGGACAGTTGGTGTCACTTTGGGAGGATTGCCGAAGCATCTCTTCATCGAATATGGATGTATCATTGTCGTATTGTAAAGGAGAATACCTATTGAAACACTGCACATTTGTTTCCACATGCTTGTTCCGCTTCGCTGCAATATTTTGTTGTTCGAAATGTGACTTCAGAGGGTGGGTTGGTGCAAGACTACTATAGTGCTCCTCTTTCTTGGATACAAATATTGAGTATTGAGCAGCTTCATCACTCATGAGGTTGGTCGGATTAAGTACAGTTTTTGTTACCCTGTCCGGGTTTGTTTCATCTAAGATTGTGATTTGTATTTTGAGTGCGTTGCTGAGAATTGCGGGGACTAGATCGCCAAAATTGCTATTGTACTCACTGCTTTCAAAATAATTTTCTATCTCGGAGAGGAACATATCATATTTTTTATACTCAGTGAAGGGCTCGTAATCTTTCATGTAATTGAAGGATTCCTCCATTGCTTTAGTTTTTATCACCTCTAAGATGTTTTCATCGTCAAGTCCTGTTTGTTTTTCAAAGGATCCTTTCACCGTGTTAATCATACAATGTCCGTATGCTAATGTTCATTGTCTTTTTAATCTTAAATCATTAATTGTTATAAGTTTTCCGTCACTTTCATTGGCATTTGTTCATCCGGTTTATTGTTTCTTGTGTCAGCAACACCACCCTCATTTAGATCTTTAATATGCTCTTCAGCAACACTCTTACTGCCATTATCTAAGAATCTAGTTGCTAATTCTCGAGTGGCGTTGTTTGTATGTTTGGGATATCTTTGCCTTCGGTTCTGTTCTTTGTTGTTGAGGGTAGGTTGGAGCAGGGGAGACCGAACAGAACCAAGGGAAAGAAATTTAGATCGGTGATTGGAGAGAGGCATGGCTGATGATGGCTGAACCGTGCTAGAGGAAGTAATGGGTGGAGGGGAGTAGTATATGGAAGGGATTAGCGGAACAGGTAGAGTTGGAGCTTGGGCTGATGTTAGAGAATGGTAGCGGAAGTAAGAGTTAGAGGAAAGAACGGATAGAGGGAGGTAATATATTGGAGGGATTGGCGGGGCTGGTAAAGTTGGAGTTTGGGCTGAGGTTAGGGAATGGTAGCAAAAGGGGAGGATTGGGACTGTGCTGCAAGCATAGTTAGACGAATTTGTGGGAGTAGTGTAGAGTGAAGGAGGAGGTAGGAGAAGAAACGAGGAGGCGCTGAGGGTACGCAATTTAGTTTGAACTTCAGTTTGGGGGTGACGAGAGGGCGCTAGGATGTAAGTTGTCTGCGAGTAGATGTTCTTTGCTGACGTGTGATGGGGTGTTGATGCGAGATGAAGGCCATATGATGGAGGAAAGTAGAGGAAGGGAGGAGACCAGAGTAGTGATTGCTTACTTTTGACGATGTTATAGTATAGGGATGGTAATACCTCAACTCTCTGAGGAACGTAACGTGCTACCGTCTTGAAAAATTTGATAATTCCACTATTGCTTAGACTAGCGTTCTCCGAATGAAACAATCGTTCGTCGGGGGCATCAGTGAGTTCGTCTCATAGTTTGCTTGTTGGGATAACTTTGAGGCTCAAAGAGGGGCAAAGACTCATGAAACGGCGCCTCTGTACCATTTTTTCAGATTGAGGGGTTCTGTCATTTATATCTTAGCATTTCGGTTTTTCGTTAAAACTGTTGTGGTTATTTTGAGTACTACTTGATTTTCGACGTAGTCCGTGAGCACAATAATGTAATTTTTGAATGGATTTGCGCTTTCAATGATTTTAGACAGAGCACCATAGTCGTTGATATATATATATTTTCAAAAATGCATTTATCTGAAAGGTCAGACGTTAGCACATTTTTCATGAGGATATCACCAATAAGTAATGTCATGGGGGTCCTGGTATTTTCTGTTGATCCGGTGCTGGTGCCTGATGCTTCACAGTGAGCCGACTTAGCTGCTGCGAAGTTTTCTGTTGAGGTGACGATTAAAGGCTCTGTATCGGAAAAATAAATGCGAGTTATGGACTCAGTTTCAGAGGTACAAGGGGTGGGAGATGGAGAGATCAGCAGCGTTAGGTGAGTATCTGTCACCGAATGAGCAACCCTGTGAGAGAGGGTAGGCTTCTCCTCATCGCGTTTTGGGGCACATGCGCCGCCACCGGAGTTTGTGGGCAATGCGGTAGTTCTATGATTATAGGCTTGCTGGTTCTCGTGCAGTTTTGGCTTTTGCATGATATGCAGTCTCTGTTATTCTTGGCACATGCCCATTTCTCGCATGTTCCACTGTAGCCCATGCAGCAGGATTTGCTTCGGTTGGCAGTGTGGCTGTGGAGCGACATGTCTTTAATTCAAGGGTAAATCTTAGTGAAGAGGACTACACAGAGTTTTTTGTCGGAAGGGCTTAGAGAGCGTCTTATTCGCTTATCATTTTTGGGCTCTGCGTTAACAGGAGGACCCGTGACCTTATATTGTACAAGATCGTGTGTGGCTTTGGCCTAGTGTTCAAACACATTTAAATATTTTTTCAATCGTTCAAAAGCATTTCAATCTTTGTCCAATCTAATATACTAATTATTCCTACTTGCTTTTAATTGTATGCCAACATTACAAACTCTTTGTAATAAGAAAAACAATAAATTCAGGAAGAGGCAGTGACGAATAATTAGCTAGTAGTTTTAATAAATACTGACTAAGCCTATGCAAAGCTGTTTGATATAAACTTAATCGAAAGATGCAGGTACAAGATATTAATCTATTGGTAGAAGGAAATCGCGCCATGGAATTAAGTTTTAGGTTATAACAATTTGTTTAAATTATCCAAAATTTTGTTAATATTTAGAAATAATTCATACAGGAGGACTAATATTCTAGCTAAAAATTATAATAAATGTTGCCTGGCTAAAAAGAGATTTGCCTTAGCGTGAACTTAAAAAATAGGAAAGAAATACTCTCATAATTATTTATCTTAACTGGAGATTTTGAGTTGTCGTTCATTTTACCATATGTTCCTCAGAGCCTCCCATTTTCGCATGTTGATGAGACAGTCAGAAACGATACAATAATCTCTTTTAGTGTATGAAGTACCTGATGGGGAATTTGCAGTCCATAAGGTCGACAGGCTTATACTGCTGTGCAATTTACTCGAGGAACCGGAAATAAGTCCTAAACTCAACACGGGAGGAGAGGTAGTGGAAAAGAGGGCGGGGGTATAAAGCAGCATCAGCTACTTATGACCGTGGGATGGTGAAAGGCGCGCACGTGTGTACACATTAGTCGGAGCCGCACACAACTCCGATGTTTCAGATAAGGTATGGTCCAAAACGGCAGCTGAAATGTAGATAATTTTCACAAATAATCTTGAAGTAACAGGAAAAGATATGGGCTACCTTGGTTTGGACGATTGTTTGGAAATAATTGAAAAAAGTGATTTAATGATATAAAAAGCTGGTTTATATAAAATTGATCAGAAGATGCGAGTACAAGATTTTATTCTATTGTTAGAAGGAAATCGCACCAAGGAATTAAGTTTTAGGTTATAACAAGTAGTGTATATTATCCAAAACTTTGTTGAAATTGAGAAATAATTCAAACAAGGGGGTGTAACAACTTCGCTGAAAATTATTATAAATATTGACTGGCCAGAATGAGATTCGTCATAGCGTAAACCTAAAAATTCTGAAAAAAATACTCTTCAAATCATTTATCTTAACAGGAAATTTAGAGTTGCTGATTTCCTTACTAAATAAGACACTATTTAATAGTATCTTTTAGTGTATGAAGTACCTAATGTGGGATTTTTAACGCGTAAGTTAGACAGGCTTATACTGCGATAGCTACACAATTTATTTGAGGAATCGGAATGAACCTTAATCGCAAAAACATATAATACATTGTGCTAGAAAAAAAAATAACGTGAGTCTGCTAACCCACTTGAACTCTGTCTTCATAGAACACAATATATTCAAGAAGACGGAATGAATCCTAATTCAGAAAAGTAGGAAGCTTTGTACTAATACAAATTAATCATTGGAGGTATGAACTAAAAACAAGATGATGTTACCTAATGGTTCGAGGACAAAAATGTGAGCGGTACGTTGGCCTATTGAAAATATACATTTGCCCGTGAGTTAGAAATGCGTACCCTTGCCTAATGCGTACGTATGAGTCAGAAACAGGAAAAATTTACCAAAATGTTCGGGAACAAAAATGTGAGCGACAGGTTTGCCTATTGAAAATATATATTTGTCCGCGGGAATAAAAATGCGTACCCTTGAATAATACGTAAGTTTTCTCCACGGGTTAGAAACACGTACATTTCTCCGTGGGTTAGAAACATGTACCGGGCGCTAAGTAAGGTTAGGTTGGGAAAGCAATGTTCCAACAATAAACTTGTAACGTAACCAGCAAAATCGAAAAGCCTGCTTGCTGATAGATGACAGTACTGGTAGAAGACCGCCTCGTTGCTAGATGGCATGACTGGTGGAAGGCCATCTCGCTGTTAGATGGCAAGACTGGTAGAAGGCCGTCTCGCGGTTACATAGCATTACTGGTAGAAGGCTGCCTCGCTGGTAGATGACAGTACTGGTAGAAGGCTGCCTCGCTGGTAGAAGGCCGTCTCGCATCTTGTGCAAATCTTAGGTGCCAACCGTGTCGCGCTCATTTCATGTTCCACTACATTTGTGCGAGCATTTAGAGATAATAGGTTAACAAACTTTTTATGTCTATTTTGCATGCAAGGCATGAATGAAAGCCAATAAGCTGGACACGTATAACTGTGTTCATCCAGTACTGGCTTGCAAAACATCAGTGTGACTGTAGAAGGTGAAATGTACCAGTTCTCAGCCGTTGTTTGTTATTTTGACTGTGAATCTATGCTGGAGCCATGCCAAAAGGGAACAAATTTAGTCAACATACACAAGTTGTGCATGTACAGTTATACTCTAGTGGATAAAAAGGGAAAAATTGTAAGGCACAAAGTAGTCGATTCGATTTCAGTTCTTCTTGAGGAGATGAAGACACTTCTCGTTAAGAATATGTCGTCACAAAGTCAGCTGTTAAGGGTGTCAATTACCAGATACAAGTCACAATCAGACATGAACAATAAAGAGATATCCATAACCCTAAAACATACACACACTTTGAGACCATACACAACATTCGCGCACGAGCATGCCAGCTTCAAACTATATGCACTATTAAAAAATTCCTGAGTAAGTTTGAAAATATGCGCTACAATGTTGACGCGTGCACAACTCTTGCCTAGGGGCATCCAGACATTCCCAAAACATCCATTGAAGTTGAACCTACTGTGTGTGAAAAGAAGAAGCGATGTGTCGTGGATGATGATACTTATGTACACATGGATTTAACTTGGAAGAGACGTAAGCCGGCTGAGGCCGTCTTTGGTGAGTGTACTCGCGTGAATGACAAAAGTACATCCACGTCATCAGTTTTTATTCTTCAAAAGTTCCTAAGTTGTTGTAAATATGAACATATTTAAATAAATAAATATATACTTGAACATATATGCTTCATTGTTCAACTATTTAGAGTATATATTGATGTTTACAAGTGGTTTGTTGTCAGCATGACGTAGGACCCAGTGCAGGATGCAGGAACCCGAGGACTTTTTTTCTATGTCTCATCGCTGGGCAGTAGCCAATTGTACCAAAACAACACATCTTTAAGTTTTACTTGCAACATTTATCCAGGAAAAATAGCTACAGGGAGAGTGGAGCATAGGACCTGTAGAAGTATAATGTAATGACTGGTTCAAGATAAAAAACACGATGAGCAGTACAACATTGTATCCTACGTAGACTATTTAAATGATAAAGATGAAAGAATCGGGCATGAAACTGCTTTGTTTGTTCTAAGCGAAAATATCTCAGGCAATACATTGGAAGATTACATCTCCGAGCTAGAAATCAATACCAGAAAAAGTCTGTTAAGGAAACAAATTGTAAGAGATTAAGGAAAGTTGTTTGAATATGATGCGGCCACACGACGCATAAAGTTCAATGCCTTTATTCTACAAAACATGTCGCAACACAAATATACTGAAGCTATGGTGAATTGGTACTTTGTCGGAGATAGATCGGCTGATTTAATGGGTGGAGCGATATGTAAATACAAAGTCGGTGAAGGTGGCGAAAGCGAAAAAAAGTCCTTTATGCGCGACAATGAACGCTACTTAAACGTTTACTCTGATATAATCTTATAAGTTTTATGGGCGACAAGCAAGTCAATATTCTTGATGTTATTTCTATCAATAACTCTTATTCACTTACACGCGCCCAAGTCAAAAATAAAAAATTACAGCGTAGTCATATTGATTCCTTTTCCATCGATCTAAGAGATGGTGTTGGTGGTAACATCCCGTTCAAGGATGGTGGATCGAGCCTATGCATATTGCATTTTAAAATAAGCTAGAGCCTAATAAATATAACGCTGGATATAAAAAAGGTCATTTGGTATCTATCAATCATGAGGGTGGTATATGCATATCCGTCGTACAAACAATACGACGTTTTATTCGCGAAACGTGACAAAATACGTAAGACGCACATTGCCTTCTTTACGAAAAACATTACTGCCTGCAGCTGTCGATATGACTCGAAACATGGCACACGATTACTCGGAGCAAAGGAACATGGGATCGCTATACTCAAGAATGTTATAAAGAAAGCCATGGTTGGAGGTAGGATCACAGGAAAAGTAACGAAAAATCATAAATCGAAGAAAAACCACGGAAGAAAGATAGACTCGTGTCGTCCATTAGTTAATTACTAATAAATACCACTGTTCATTTACCAATAACGATAGTTTCGGGTGAGGTTCTATACCGACAACATGCTTGGTGGATCATCTCTCAATATGATGGGGCTAGAAGCCCCTATGGAAAACTATGAAATGGGAGTGATTGATATGTTTCCCTCCATCAACAAGAAATATTTAATTGAATCGAGTATCAAATCGAAAGTTGAAAGAAATTATCTAAGTACAAACATCAGTCTGTATGATGGTAGAATTGCCGATTCCTTTGTAGAATTTCATATTTCAGGATCGGATAATGAAATATTCGACTTGAGCTCGTTAACTGCAGAAGTGAAAATCCGTTTTAGAAATGCAGATGGAAGCGCGCTGGCCGCCGCTGCAAATGTTACACTCGTTGACGGATCTTTTCATCGCATGTTTAAAGTCACTTTTTATTCCTAAATGATGTGCTGTGTAAATGAAACAGTTATTCATATAGAACTATTAAATAGTCTCAATGCCCATACATCCATGAAGAGCTCCGATCTAAATAATAAAGGGCTGGATATGATGCATAAATCACTGCGAACACACATTCCAGATACCATCGTTGCGATGAATTTTGCTTATCAAAACGAAAGTGAGACCTGTATTCAAGAGAGTATACGTCATGGTATACATATGATGGGACCACCAAACTTTAATTTAGCCGGTAGCAATAGTTATCTATTGGATAATGTCAGCGTAAACATACGACAATGAAGACAATGACAATGAAGACAATGACAATAAAGAGTACATATATTTAGTTGATTCATGCAAATTATGGTGCAAAAGGTTATACCATACCCTAAAGCTTTGCTTGCGCTAAATAAAGCGCTCACAAAAAAACAATGATATGATCGAATAAATGTTCTATCGACCTAGTGTCAAAACAATTGTGTTTCCTACCGGTCAAAACTCCATCTCCATTGATTCCCCTTTCAACGGGGTTGTTCCTCATAAATTAGCCCTATTTCTCATTGATCAAGCGGCACATAACAGCATATGTTCGCAATCCATATCACTTCCAGCATAACGACATCACGAACGTTATCATCGATGTCAACGGAAACTGCGTTAACAACATTAAATCATCGTTTCCCAGAGAGTGCGCCCATGTATACCATCAAACACTTTTGGCTCTAGGGACACGTTACAGCTCTTATCTCACCACAAGACAAAATTTCTCTGCAGGAATAACTATGTTTGTTATAGATACAAGGCCAACCGACTCTGAAGATATCATTAACATAGAAAAAAGAGCAATCATACGTATAACAGGGAATTGCAAAACTCCACCCCAAACGAATAAAATCTCGTTCCTGGTAGGTTATACACTAGGTGTCATCCAAATAAATTCGGCAAGGATGGTATAACCCAACAATCTACAGTAAACATGGATATTAATCAAATTGAAAATATATCCAGGAGCGATGCAATTATGAAACGAGCCTATATAGGGTGTTTTACTGAAAACGAAATGCCCATGCATCCAATGAATGGCTACATGATTGTTAACAGCGAAAGCGATCCTAATAAAATGGGTCATTGGATCTTAATATTCAAAAACGGTAACAAGCAGTATCCTTTTGATTCGTTTGGGTTTAACCCAAAAATATATGAAGGTAATATAGCATCGTATTATAATACTCATGCAAAAATACAACTTGTACTACAGAAGCCAATCCAAAGTGATCAATCATCGGTTTGTGGAGCTCACTGCCTCAACTTTGAATATTATCTATGTCAAAATATACCCGTCAAAAAGATAATCGTGTGTTCTTTAACAGCGAACGACGTAAAAATGATACCAAAGTTGAAAAATTAATCATGTACGTGTCCGGAAATCGACGTTTGTGCAAGAAGCATATGGGTTTGGTTTTAACCTTTAATACTGCATGTAAATTATTATGTAACTCTTAGATTTATTATCAATAAAATTTTCTTGTAAATTGATGTCATTATTCCCCTAAACAGTCAGAGGACTAGCATTGGAATTGCACATATGCAACATGACATGCAATGAATTGCAATACAGTATTGAAATGCGATAAAAATACCAAAGGCAGTCTATAT
>SDVV010006609.1:866-18317 GCA_016164225.1 Gammarus roeselii
CATAAAAAGTGTCTAAATCTATGATCAATAAAAAAAATATCATATAAATCTTTGTTTGCAATATCCTAAATTTAACTCGAATGAACTAGCATTGAAAATGCACTAAAATGCCCCTTGCCCCACGTTGAAAATGTGATAGTTATTAAGCTATTCGAAGATGTAGATACTGTAGGTACCTGAGCTGTCGAAGATATATATCTCATCATGTGAAGGGTAGCTAAAACCGTAAATGCTCTAGGACCCCCCATCCTGTAAATCGTCTTCTAAACGTTAAAATATACATTTACACGGTGCCAACCCGCTACTAAAAAAACTGCTACGCCATCGGCCCCGAAACAGTCATCATGATCCTCAAGCAAAAAAAAAATCCGAATGGTTCATCCACTCCTAGTTGGATTCATCGTGCTTGAAAAAGCAAAAGCAAAAATCTATAGCTTCTTCTATGACACACTGAAGCCACGCTACGGTGACAACGTCTTGCTCATCTACTCGGACACTGACTCGTTGCTGATCCAGTTCAAAGGCGTGGCCGACATTGAAGCGGAAATGAACCAAGCACCCCTAGCTGAATACACGGACTTCTCCAACTACCCCAAAAATCACCCCTTGTTCGATGAATCCAAGAAAGGACAGCTAGGACTACTGAAAAGCGAAACAGCTGATGACTAAGCGTGTGAAATCATCTGCTTACAACCCAAGTGTTACAGCATTAGGCTTGAGTCCAACGCAACAAAATCGGCTGCTAAAGGTGTCAATTACCAGACACAAGCCAAAATCAAACATGAACAATACAGAGATATACATAACCAGAAAACATACAAACACTTTGAGACAATACACAACATTCGTAAACAAGCATGCTATCTTCAAACTGTACGCACTATCAAAAACTGCCTCAGTAAATTTGAGAATAAGCGCTACTATCTCGACGCATGCACAACTCATGCCTTTGGCCACCCTAACATTCCCAAAAAAATCCATTGAAAATAAACCTTCCGTCACTAAAAAGAGGAATCGATGGGCCTTGGCTAATGAAATCGATGAAGAAATGGATTTAACATGGAAGAGACGCAAGCCGGGTGAGACCGTTTTTGGCGTATGTGCTCGACTTAATGATGAAAGTACGTGTGTACCTCAACAGGTTTTATCCTCTGAATGTTCATAAAATGTAAATAATTCTTGTATGCACTTATGTCTATAAAATATGGAAATTATAAAAATAAACTCGTCTCATTGTCCACCTAAATAGGCATTGAAAAATATGCATTGGAAAGAACTGCAACGGAACCCATAAAAAACAATGTAAATGATTTTATGTTAAACAAATAAATATATATAATTGACCATGATTGATTGTCCACCTGTAATATGTTTTTTCGAACATGCGTGAATGTTGAGTCAAAAACCCTAAAACTGTTCACCTAAATGTCTATTTTATTCCATTAATATATATGTATAAATAAACCTTGCTTCATTGTCTACAGAAAAAATCATCTGAAAAACTACGAGAGCGTATTTGCAACTGTTTGGTTCTTAACATTGGATCCTGACGAATTTCTGAAAAATATATCATTAAATGCGACAAAGCGAATGGATTTAATCAATAATATCAATCGTACAATATAAAATATCATGTAAATACAGTAGCTTCTATTCAACTGAGTCATTCAATAACAAACATGGTAGTATATATCATGCCATCCTACCATGCGAAATATTCCAAAACAATCATATAGAGCATCGACACGACCTAATAACGTATATTTATATAATCCGTACGTAAGCAATCGTAAATGCAAGCAATCAGATACCGTAAGGAAACTGAAATAATCCCTTATGGAAAAAACTTATCTTTGTGTGACCGCACATCCAGAGATAAAATCGCTAATTGTCATAGCTAATTACCACTTGCGGTTGAACCATAGCACTCGCTTCTACTTGCGGTTTGGACACCGCCTGACTCCGGTCAACTTCTTCCCTCTTCCCCACTCGTCCCGGGCAGTCTCTATGTACCATCAGTAACTCACTTGATCACATGAGTAATTGTCTTAACATATAACTACAACG
Organism: Gammarus roeselii; assembly: GCA_016164225.1. Lineage (NCBI taxonomy): Eukaryota > Metazoa > Arthropoda > Malacostraca > Amphipoda > Gammaridae > Gammarus > Gammarus roeselii. The sequence continues at coordinate 2,934 of SDVV010006609.1, forward strand.
TCCGAGATATACAGCGACTAAGTCATACACACTAACAAATAACATACACCCTAACAAATAGATCGGCCGACTCACAAAAACCTTACGTTCTTGGTATCTCTATGTACCATCAGTGACTAACTATACCATAAGATCAATTTCTTAACATAAAATTATAATGTCCGAGAAATACAGCGACTAAGTCAGACACATTAACAAATAACATACTTCATAACAATCACATCGACCGACTCACAAAAAACATGCGTTCTTGGTATCTCTATGAACCATCAGTATCTCATTTGATGGTTCATTGTCTTAACATACAACTATATTGCCCGAGATATACAGCGACTAAGTCCAACACACTAACAAATAACATACATCCTAACAAATACATCGGCCGACTCACAAAAAACTTGCGTTCTTGGTATCTCTATGTACCATCAGTAACTAACTTAATCACACGATCAATTTGTCTTAACATAAAACTACAATGTCCGATATATACAGCGCTTGAGTCAGACACATTAACTAATAACATACTTCATAACAATTACATTCGATAAAAGGTTCAAAGAACTAGTCATCCTATATCTAATTCCTTCACAAAGCATACAAATTATGTAGTCCCTATTCCCAGGGCTGTTTTTGATGCCCCTATTTCCAGGGCTGTTTTGCACCCCCTATTTCCAGGGCTGTTTTGCACCCCCTATTTCCAGGGCCGTTTTGCACCCCCTATTTCCAGGGCTGTTTTGCGCCCCCTATTTCCACGGCTGTTATGCACCCCCTATTTCCAGGGCCGCTTCGGTGCCCCGATTTCTAGAGCTGTTTCGGTGCCCCTATTTCCAGAGCTGTTTCGGTGCCCCTATTTCCAGGGCTGTTTCGGTGCCCTTTATATGACTTTTTTCATTCATAGTAAGACTCGCATAATCACTATAAAAAACTCATCACAGTAGGTCCTCTAAAGTATACAATATTCCATCCCTCGTCTGATTAGAGTCGTTATATTCAGATCTTTTGTTAATAAGAAATAACCATTATAAACTTGGGCAATCTGTTCATTTTCCTACTGGTCCTTTTTTTGCCCATCCAAAATGTTTCATTTCCAGTTATAATGTGGCATTTACCACAACTAATGTTTTGCGCTGGTTCTCCTAGCTCTGCTAGAAATTTACGCCAAAGTCCCACCAGTGGGGAATGCAAGACAGCTCGCAGTAAACTTTGATAACATCAAACAACTGAAAGCAAAATTTACTATGCACCGAGGGCCCACCCAATATAGAGACTGCCAACACGGATACCTTCTTGGTTGCTAGCTCTTTAATCAAAATTAGAAAGCGGTCAGATACAATTTCATGAATTCAAAAAAATATAAATATCGAATTTGAAGCAGTAAAAGAAACTACGAATGCCACCCAAATCAAGTAAAAGTACTTCAAGTGCACCCATACTTTAAAGTAGCCATAAATCTTACGGCTCAAGACGCAGGGACCAACGACCGCATGAAATCGATAGAGACCTCAAACAGCGAGGCATGGTACCCAACTGTAGTAAACAAGCATGACACGTTGGGCCACTATCTCACCACATCCGCACCGACACGAGTAACCGATTTGATGAACTGGCAGTTGAAACGGACTATCAGAATGCATAGGAAATCATTGTGATTGGTGATTATAATGCCACCTCCTGCAAATCAAATCGCAAAAAGGGAGAACTCATCTGAATACATTCGTTTCACCAGACTTGCTTATTGACAAGATCGAAGGTATACTCGAAAGGGAAAACATACTTTATATAACACCAATTATTCTACACATCGGATCGAAAAGTTTTCGCAGATGGAAAAGACATGGTTTAGGTATGAACCCATGCTAAAAACAGCAAACGATCTCACGCGAACATCCATGTTAGCGGCACCCTGCCCCATCTGAACCCATCGCATAGGAACTTTCTGCGTAAATCATCAAATTCCATTCGCGGATCATTTGAAAACGATAATCGACCTGATGTTCTATGATTTCGAGAGAATCGCCAACATGGCTCGTATGAGCCCGTATGGACTTGATACCATCAAAAATATCCTTCAGAACGTCAACGATGATCTTGTCCTTAGAAAAAAATCAAGAAACTCACTCGATATTCAATCCATAAACTACACCAGTACAGCCCGACGGAATGACTCAACTGCCTCCGTCATTGCCAACACAAGATACACAACCAATACAAGAGCTCATCAAAACATCACAGCAGGTCTTCACCAAATTTTTTTTTGTATCAATCCAATTTGAGTTTGAGACAGTAGTCGCTTCCCCGCTTATACAATCCGCGTAAATGAATGTACAAGTTTTGGCCCCGACAACGACTCGAAGTAGACGCAGCGGAAGTCAAGAAATTAGAGTGTGTGACTGTCGGTACCCTCAAATGTTACTATGCAAACGCTAGAAGTCTCCGAGACAATATCGAGGATTGAGGTATCCCTGCATCGAATAAAAATATTGATATAATGACAATCACCGAATCGTGCTTAAAACTGTTAACCAGACATTATTAAATTGAATATACTCTTCCCGGTTACTCAGAATTCTCACAGGTGGACAAGGCCGAGAGGGCGGAGGAGTATTGTTGCTCGTGAAAAATTCGCTGCAAATATTAGAAGTCACTATTCCAAGCAGCAGATACGACATAGTGTCAACTAAAGTAGTCGGTAAATATACAAAGTTTAAAGTTATCCTTGTCTATCGTCCCCAAAAAGCAAATGCGCAGATGATATCAATATTTAAAATTTACTGCCACAGGCCGAATGTACTGCCACAGGCCAACGTTTATGAGATTTTGCAGATGATGAGTTCATGACCCCAATGGTAAAGACACCAACAAGAAGCAGCAACATCCTCGACCTTCTATTTTTCAAGCGACTCTCATGTCACGAATATTGCATGGGCGAACCAACCGTGACCAGCCATCATAACTATATCCATTCGCAAGATTCTTCTCGCACATCTGACCCACCGAAAAACTGGCGGCCCACTAGAAATGTGCGACGAATTCAAATTGAACTTTCGTTTCCGTTAATTCAAATAAAGTATATAATAATGAAATTTTATGTGTTATATTTATAAATTAGAAACCCATTGCCAGACGATGGATATAAATGATTTTATATCAGTAATGATAATAATAATAATAATAATAATAAGATCTGATATGAACACCCTCTACTACCCCAAAAGCCACACTGTTCCTCGCCGGTGTGTCCAACCGTAGTATTTATAATTCTCTTAGGTATGGATTTCCCGTGCTATTGCCCACTGAACACAACAAACAGTACCTCTTAAATTACTACATTCAAACCGATTTCTTTGACCCTTATACAGCGGAAAAATTCCCGAACAACGTCAATCCAATGTTTCACACTCGAAACGCAGCGCACGTTCAGTAACTTTGTTGACTAGGTAAACAACGTCCTACACCCTTTTGGGGCTCTAAATCGCAACATCTTCGAACTCTATCGCTCCCACTGCTTGCAACACGTCCACTGACTCTAGCGCTTCGCGTTGAGGTTCCGGTCTGCATTTTTCGTCGTCTTATCGCCTTTTTTTCGGCGGACACGTTGTTTCAGTGATGATCGACCATCTCAAACACAAAGCTGTATGGGTGATTGGAGGTAATTCGTCACTACATGAAAAACGAATGTATTACCCAATACCGGTATATCGTCAACAACCCAGCACACAGGATTATGCGCGGGTGTTTAGACATATCCCATGGAATAGAATACGTCTTGTCCCCCACTCACGTGGTTAATGTGTGGGTGACAAGACGTAGCCCATACTCATCCGCATTCAGCAAGTGCCAGTACCTTTTGTTCATCTCTAGTTGGCCAACGCTGACCAATAACTTGACTACTGTTGAGTGCCGAAATTGCGTTCTTCCGGGACAATCTCAGAATTAGGTGGTGGTGCAATAAACACAATTGAACACTTATGGTTTATGATTGCATGGAAGGAATGATTGCGTGCATTATGATTAGCTTATTGTGGGCATTTTCAAGTTAATCGTTTGAAAGGGCACATTCAATGGTATTGGACACTAAATTATGTTATAAAAACTAAATAAGTTTTTCGACGAATTATCTCTCGGACTGACTTAAGATTCTTAAACCTGGGCAGGGCGGGACACAGATTGAAGTATGCATTCGCAATGATTGCAAGCCTATTCTTATAAGTACTGGAGGGACTGAAAGGTGCATTGGTGAACAAGTAAATAATCGGCACCGTATGCGCTCTCAGCACAACTTCATTCGGTAATGGCCCATCTGAACGAACAAAAACTAGGTCTATTCAACATAGTCCTTAAAAGCCAACGTTTGCATACTAAAATTGAAGTCACATCATATTCAACATTTACATCATTGATTTACAAGTGGAGGGATTGTAACTGAAAAAAAAATCCTTTCTAATGTAACATATCTGGAGCACTACAAATATAGTATTCTCATTTATAAAATCCACTACCATTATTAATTGTACATTCATTCATGTTCAACAATCAAGAAAAAAATCTGAATATAGGACCTGCCGATATAGACATAACAAATTATTCACTGCAGATTCATCGCCCAGTAGCTCATAAGTAGCTATAAGTGAATCCAAACGTGCCCTGCGCCAATGCAATGGGTAGAAAGTATCTAATTACTTTAGGTGTCCTACTTAGTCCCCAGGTCACTTGAACATTGTAATTATTAATTACTTGTATGTCCAGTTATTTACTTTTGTGACCATTTCAATTACTTTTTGGGTGTCTGAAACGTGCCCTAGGACAATGTAATGGTTGGGATATTTCTAATTACATTGTGTGTCCGACTTAGCTCCTATATAGCTCGGACATTGTAATTACTAAGAACTTGTAGGGCGGATCAATTTATTTGGTGATCAAGTTAATTACTTCAGGTTCTGCGAGAACGCCCATAGGGGGGATAGGGGAGGAGGATAGGGGAAGAGGATGAGGGGGGATGGGATACGCGGATGGGACAATGTATTGGATAGGATTATGTAATTACATTTGGTGTCCGACTTAGCCGCTATATAGCTCGGACATTGTAATCATTCTGAACTTGTAGGGCGAATCAATTTGCTTGTGTGGTCAAGTTAATTACTTTTGTGTGTGGTTCTAAACGCAAGTGCCGCTCTCCTCACACGGGGAGAACTCAATCCGTCAATGTCATGCAGAGATCTTATCCTGTCTCGCACTCCTCTCGCGCATGCAAAAGGGGACCTCGGCTGGCTTGCAGCTGGCTTACGACTGCGTTTCGTACGGCTTATATAGCTTTATGTTAAAATGTCCTATATGTTAATTTCATTTATATGGAGCAAAAAAGTTATATTATTTGATTAAATCCATTCGCTTTCCCCCGTTGCATGTATACTTTTTTCAGAGTTTCGTCAGGACTCATCGTTAAGATTCAATTACTAGGCGCAGATACGTTTACGTATTTTAAAACCGTACGTCTGTGGATAATGAAACAAGTTTAAGATCATATTTATTTATTACATAGATACATGGTTACATGGGAACATCGATCTATATATCAATTTTTTAGGGTCTGTTCCAGTACGTTTCACATATTTTCAACGCGTATTTATGTGGACAATCAAACAAGTTCAAGGTTATAAGTTATTTATATATATAGGAACATTTTCATCATGTTAGGATCCTTTTCATCGTATTAGGAGTGGGTTACAGTGCTATACGTTCACTCATTTTCAATTTGTACGATTATGGATAATGATACATGTATAAGTATTTTAGTTTTTAGTTTTTTATTACATAGTTACATAGGATTATTTTCATGTTATAAACATATACAGGTTATAACCTGTTGATGTGGCCGTAATTTCATCATTCACCCGAGTACATACGCTAAAGACGGTCTCACCCGGCTTACGTCTCATCCATGTTAAATCCCTGTTTACATTAGTATCATCAGCCAAGACACATCGCTTCCTCTTGGATGGATGTCTGGATGGATGTCTTGGATGTCTGGATGGCCATAGGCAAGAGTTGTGCTCGCGTCGATATAGTAACGTTTGTTGTACAAATTTACTGAGGCAATTTTTAATAGTGCGTACAGTTTGAAACTGTCATGATTGTGCGTGAATGTTGTGTATGGTCTGAAAGTGTGTGTATGTTTCCTGGTTATGGATGTCTCTGTATTGTTCATGTTTGATTTAGGCTTGTGTCTGGTAATTGATACCCTTAGCAGCTGGTTTGTGACCTCGGACTAGAGCAACATACTGTAACACGTTGGTTGCAAGCAGATGATTTCACTCGAGTAGTCATCGGCTGTTTCGCTTTTCAGTAGTCGCAGCTGTCCTTTCTTGGATTCATCGTACAAGGGATGATTTTTGGGGTAGTTTGGAGAAGTCCATGTATTCAACCAGAGGAGACGGCCATGCCCTTGAATTGGACCAGCATCGAACCTGTGCTCGAGTAGATGAGTAAAACGGTGTCACCGTAGCGTGGTTTCAGTGTGTCATAAAAGAACTGTAGACTTTTGCTGTAGCTTCTGTTTGGAGCTGCTGAGATATATATCTATAAAACCTTAGGTAGCCGAGTGCAATTTCAAATGCTTAATATCTATCGCATTTTGCAATGCAAGGCAGGAGGTGTTGTATTGCATTTAAATGCAAGTCATGTTGCACATCTGCAATTTCATCATCGTGCATGGGGTGATGTTGAGGTAGTTGGAAAAGACCATGTATTCAGTCAGAAGAGTTTGCCTCGTTTCCGCCTCAATATAAGTCATACCTTTGAACTGGAATAATATCTATCTCATTTCAATGCTACCCGTTCTACATTGCAATTCATTGCAAGTCATGTTCCATATATGCATTTTAATGCTAGACATTCGAGTTGAATCTAGGATATTGCAATCACCATTCTGTATTGAAATTCATTGCAAGTCATGTTGCGTATATGCATTTCAATGTTAGTCATTCAAGTTAAATTTAGGATATTGCAATCAAAGATTTATATGATATATTTTTATTGACAATAGAGGTATAACACGTTTGTATTAGGGAACATAACTATTATAAGAGAACATACCAATTCACTACGAAAATTCGTAGGGAGCAACAACACGAAACATACGTATTGACTTCGACTTCCCCCTCTGGTCTTATCTTGATCGGCGATATCAGAAACACTCGCAGGGTTCTTTATCTATGATAAGCATTATTTTTCACCTGGAGCTGTAGGCTCATCATTTCGGTGTAGGATTTTTCATCTGGGTATTTTTTTCTCTCTATGATCTATTTGGTTCTAGACTATTGCCCTTAGTACACATTTTAGATGAACGGATACATTTGGAAGAAGTGTATGCATCACTTCCAATAATAACTTTGTCAACAAAACTTTGTTTATAGTCTTCAGTGAGCTTTTCTCGACGCTAGTTTTTTAATTAGAGTTGCATGGTTTATGATATCGAATATTTTCAGGGATTTTCTTACTGGCGCCAACATTACCATTCACTATATTCCCGCACAGTTCCGAAATATACATAATTCTCCTAGCACTCCAATGTTTGAGACATGATTTTCTCTCTTCATGTTTCATTACCAACAAATTTGAAACAAAGTCAGGTATAGATTTTATTTTATTGTACAATTTGACACTTCCTATACATAATTACCTTTCATTACCCCATTTGATAATTCGGTTTCCATCAACTTTAGCAGGTTTTTCTTTACATGACATCTCTTCGGTATCACTATGACACGTTTCAATATCACTGTCACTGGTATCCATTCCACTTAGAGTATCATATTTTTCTCCATATTTTCACTATATTCTTTTTTGTCTAAGGTTTGGGTGTACTGCCCCAGTTCACCCAATCTTCATACGTTCTACGTTTGGATGTTAGTGGCATCGCACTTTCTTTACTGCTCGCACCTTGTTGCATACTGTCTATCTCATTATTTTGGAAACTCAGGTCCGGCTTATTATGTTTTATCAATACGCTCCTTTCGTAATTAGAGCTTCTATTTCCTCGTCCATTTTTACGATTATCATATTTTAAATAATGCTGACCTTTGAGATGTTGCCAAAACACGAACGTCGATCTTGATTTGCCTGATTTTATTACCGCACTGCATATTACACATGCCCCCGCAATTTCCTTTCTGGTAAAATATCTCCATATCAAACATGACGACATCCGTCTAGAACAAAAGCGGACCGTTAACTAATTGAGAATAATTCCAATTTTATGTATACTTTCACGTGTACATACACGGTGGATGTCGGCTTATGACGGCATATGCCGGCGTATGCCGATATAATGTATGACGTACACACGGAAGATGTCGGCATATGCCGCCGTATGCTGATGTAATGAGTGTCGTATACACGGTTGATACCGGCATATGTCGGCATATGCCGGTATAATGTAGACGTATACATGGTTGATGCCGGCAAAATGTAGACATACACACACACACAATTTGTATGCATATACAGGATGGGTTAACCTAAAATCCTTTTTTTGTTACACGATATTAAATGTGGATCAGCTTTACGTCATGTTAGGTTAAAAGATCTAGACATCCAAACTTAACCAATTTAACCAAGAATTATAGGTTATCTACCGAGATTTTCTGCTTACGTATGATACTTATTCATCGAGTGGATCAGCTTCACGGCATGTTATGTTAAAAGAATTAATCATCCTAACCTAACAACCTATTGTATCCAAGAAATTATGGATTTACGATCGACTTTTCATGCTTGTATTTGATTTTTCGTGTTATATGATTAATGCATAACAGATATCTCCACTCGACTGTACATTTGATTTATCCTTTGCAGTTTTGATACACACTTCCAATTTTATTCCAGCAAATTTCATCTGTTCTCATAGATAATTTCATCGTTGTTCGATTGTTATAGCATTTTTTTTCGTATAATTCTTGATTTTTGATTTGACACAATTCTACATCACTTTTACATGTTATTCAGACTCATTAAAAAAACTTAACCTAACCTAACCTTATGTATGGTATTCAGTCATTGATATATACATATAAACCCCCCACACGGTTCTTTATAAAACTTTCACCTAATTCATCCAACTCCGTGCTTACTGTCGACCCATATTAATTGGCAGAGAGACCAAATTTTTTCATCTTAGATGGATTGAATGTGACAAGTATTTCATATTTGTATCCAGTTTCACACAAACGAACACTTCGTCTCATACTAGGTCTACCACATTTACTTCAATATCACCTGACACTACAATCTATGACGACTTGCACTGTTGATTTGCCGTTTCTTTCCAATAATTTTCATATTCATGACAATGACTTCGTTTCAGATGTCGCCACACATTACTCGTGGATTTATGTTTATTCAATTTTATCTGTCATTTTCATAGATTACAAGCCCCGTTACCCCATTTCTTTCGAACAATCGACGACTCAAGCTATACCCCATCCTTCCACAACAGATTCACAAACTTGACTGAGCAAGATCTGACCGGACTCTGTATTTTATCCTGCTAATCTTCATGACATCAAGAACATTCTCCCCAAAGATAGGTTAATGGCAATGCGCGAAACATTCCTCTACTGATTTTGACAATTCGATGTTGCCTCTTACTTACACGATGTATACAATTCATTGATTAACATTTGAATTATAGGATAATATAAACATTTGATTATGGGTTGACATGGTGTATTACTGTATTTTCAGTATTAATTACAGATCTTGCTGGATTCATAAACACTTTCTAACTATCTCTTTTGATTTGTTACAGCATGGTTCGTACATCCAACCATACCCATCATCACGATGTTTCAGTTCCTCTCAAAATCATTCATATACTCCAGCATATTTTTGATGCGAATACCGAAAGCTGTTCCGTTCCCTCGAGTCCACAAATGTAGTGCTGCTTCTTCTTGAACCCTAATCATTCGAAACTTCTCCAATTCAAAGTTATTCTGATCTTCATCTTTGAGGAATTGTTGCATACGTTCTAGATTTTCTTGGGTTCTTAATTAAAATCCGTGTGCCACTCCCTCAGCTTTATTACAGTCATGATGATTTTCCACTTGGATCATATCAATTTTGATATTTGCTTTCTTTTTTCCCTTGAACCTTGTTACATACGACTGTAACTCGTACACATTAGTTAACCAAAGCCAATTTCCTTTTTCCTTCCCTTCAGGTATGAACGTTATCTCCCACTCTTTTGATTCTTGTTCTACCCATTCTGAGCTGACTTATATTTTCAACACTAGTCAATATTTGTTCGATCCAACTCATATGATCTTCGGAGTTTTCTTCTTACACAACACGTAAACTAATTTTTGTCACGTAAACATTCATTGATGTCTATTTGAGGACGAGCTGTCCTGCTCCACTTACACTCAACGTAACACTGGCTCCAATCTCGGCATGCAGTTAGCTATTAAAATGCGATTGCAGTTTTTTTTGTAAAATATTAGGCTTACCATAGCTCGCTTTAGATGCGGTCGCAGCTGCTTCGCCAGCAGCACTATCGCTTCCGTCATTTGCGGCAGCTCGTGCGAGAACCTAACCCAGGTGCTCCGCTTGGAGCAGCTCCAAGCGCGGTATCTGAGCCACTCGCCTGTTACACTTGACCCGTGAAGCGTCCGCTTATGATACCGGCGATACCACGATCGGTTTAGCTCACGGTGGTACTGCTCCCTATACCGCATCTCCCCGTGCGGCCGCAGCCGCAACTGACGGAAGCGATCATGCTGCTGGCGAAGCAGCTGCGACCGCATCCTAGGCGAGCGATGAAAGGGCTAATGTTTTGCCAAAGAAGCTTGCAATCGCATTATTATAGCTAGCTGCATGCCGAGATCAGAGTCGGTGTTACGTTGAGTGTAAGGGGAGCAGGGCGGCTCATCCTAAATAGACAACAATGAATGTTCACGTGGCAAACAGTAGTGTACGTGTTCTGAAAGAAGAAATTTTCGAAGATGACATGAGTCGGATCGATTAAATATTGACTAGTTTTGAAAATATCAGTTATCTCAGAATGGGTATAACAAGAATCAAAAGAGTGGGAGATAACATTCATATATGGATGAAGGAAAAGGGAAGTCGGCTATGGGTAACTAATATCGACGGGTTACAGTCGTATACAACAAAGTTCAAGGGAAATAAGAAAGCAAATCTCAAAATTGATATGATCCAAGAGGAAAATCATCATGACTGTAATAAAGCTGAGGTAGTGGGAAACGGATTTTACCTAAAAACCAAAGAAAATCGGAACGAATGCAACAATTCCTCAATGATGATGATCAGATTGACTTTGAAATAGAGAAGTTTTGAATATTTAAGGTTCGGGAAGAAGAAGCACTACATTTGTGGACTCAATGGAACGGAACAGCCTTCGGTATTCGCATCAAAGATATGCTGAAGTGTATGAAGGATTTTAGGAGGAAAAGAAACATCGTGATGACGGGTATGGTTGGATGTACGAACAATGCTGTTACAAATAAAAAGAATTGGTTAGAAAGTATTGATGAATCCAGCAATATCAGTTTTTAATACTAATAATACAGTAATGTCAATCCTGAACCAATCGTTTATATTATCGTAAAACTCCAAGCTCAAACAATGAATTGCATTAATTGTATAAGTGGGAGGCAATATCGAATCGTTAAAATCTGTAGAAGAATATTTCACGCATTGTCGTAAGCCCAACTTGGGGGTGAGTGTTCTTGATGCGTTACAAAATGGTAGGATAAAAATCAGAGTCCGATCAGATCTTGCTCAGTCATGATTGTGATTATGTTGTGGATGAATGGGGTATAGCTTGAGTCGTCGTTTGTTCGAAAGGAATGGGGTAACGAAGCTTGTAATCTATGCAAAAAAATAAATAAAATTGAATTAACATAAAAACACGAGAAATATGTGGGGCGACATCTGAAATGAAGTCATTGTCATGAATATGAAAATTCTAGGAAAGAAATGGCAAATCAACCGTGCAAGTCGTCATAGGATGTAGTGTCAGGAGATATTGAAGTAAATGTGGTAGACCTAGTATGAGACGAAGTGTTCGTGTGTGTGAAACTGGATACAAATATGAAATACGTGTAACATTCAAACCATCTAGGATATAAAATCTGGCCTATTTGCTAACTAAAGTTGGTCGAGAGTGAACACGAAGTAGGAAGAATTAGGTGAAAGTTTTATACAGAACCGTGTGGAGGGGTTCATATGTATATATCAATGACTGAAAACCATGCATAAGGTTAGGTTAGGTTACGGTATTTTGATGGGTGTGAATAACATGTAAAGTGATGTAGAATTGTGTCAAATCAAAAATCAAGACACATATGAAAAAAAAAACTATAACAATCAAACAACGATGAAATTATCTATGAAAACAAATGAAATTTGCTAGATTAAAATTGGAAGTGTGTATCAAAACTGCTGAAGACGATCAAAGGTAGAGTCAAGTGGAGATATTTATTATGCATCAATCTTAAAACACTGTAAATCATATGCAAGCATGTAAAGTCAATCGAAAATACATCATTTCTTGGATACAATAGGTTAGGCTAGGTTAGGATGATTAGTTCTTTTAACATAACAAGTCATGAAGCTGATCCACTCGATGAATAAATATCATACGTAAGCAGGAGATGTCAAGAGATAACTTATAATTCATGGTTAAGTTGGTTAGGTATAGGATGTCTAGATCATTTAACCTAACATGACGTAAAGCTGATCCACATTAAATATCTTGTAACCAAAAATAGCAAGGAATTTTTTTCTGAAGAGGTTAAATGCCTCAAATGTTAACCGATATTCTATATGAACACAAAATGTGTTTGTGTATGTCTATATTATGCCGGCATCTACTATGTATGTTTACGCCTACATTATCCGGCATTCGCCGGCATATGCCTGTATCAACCGTGTGTACGCCATACATTATATCGGCATATGCCGACATCATCCGTGTATACGCTATGCATTATATTTGATCATGCCGGCACATGCCGACATCGTTCTTGTATACGTTATGTATTACATCGACATAGGCGGGCATATGTCGACATAATCCATGTACACCCCATACATTATACCGGCAAATGCCGGCATATGCCGGCATATGCCGGTATCAACCGTGTATAAGTTGAGTGAAGTGGTACAAAACGGCCCAAAAATATAGATACTACAACACGGCTCAAAAATATGGGTACTACAAAACAGCCCAAAAATATAGGTACTACAAAACGGCTCAAAAATATAGGTACTACAAAACGGCCCAAAAATATAGGTACTACAAAACGGCCCAAAAATATAGGCACTACAAGACGGCCCAAAAATATAGGTACTACAAAACAGCCCAAAAAATACGTACAGCAAGTATGCTTTTGTGAAGGAATTAGATGGGTCTTAATTAGGGACTACATATATGCTTTGTGAAGGAATTAAATATAGGATGACTAGATCTTTGAACCTTTTATCGAATGTATTTGTTAGAATGTATCTTATTTGTTAATGTGTCCGACTTAGTCGCTGTATATCACGGACATTGTAGTTTTATGTTAAGACAAATTGATCTTGTGGTCAAGTTAGTTACTGATGGTACATAGAGATACCATGAACTCAAGTTTTTTGTGAGTCGGCCGATGTATTTGTTAGGATGTATGTTATTTGTTAATGTGTCTGACTTAGTCGCTGTATTTCTCGGACATTGTAGTTATATGTTTATTTTCTTCCATTCTGGTCAAGTGAGTTACTAATGGTACATAGAGACTGCCCGTGACGGGTGGGGAAGAGGGGAGGGGTTGACCGGAGTCAGGCGGTGTCCAAACCGCAAATGACAATTAGCTTCATGATCTTTATATGTCAACTGTCACACAAAGATTTTATCTCGAGATATATGGTCCTCCTGGAGAATTGCTTTTTCTTACGATATCTTTCAGATTCCTTTCGGAATTTTATTGCTTTTATTTACGATTGCTTACGTACGGATTATATAGATGTAGGTTATAAGGTCTTGTCAACGCTATATATGTTCGTATTGCAATATTTCGCACGGTATGATATATATTACTATTTTGTTATTGATTGATTCATTTGAATAAAAAAATTTACTGCTCAAACCTGATTTTTGGGATAATCGATCTATTTATGCAAGAAAAATGGTTATTTATAAAGAGAGTGTAGATAGTTGTGGTTTGATTTGACTCATTTTCGGAGGTTGTTTGGTGGAGTTTTTTAGCGGTGGGATGCTTGATGCCAGCTTGATGTTGAATATTGGTTATGAACATTTACAGGTTACAACATGTTCATGTTGACGCGCTTTCATATTTTTTCACGCAAAAGTGTTCTCGGGTGGTAATGTTTCTGTGGATTATCGATACGGCCGCAATCCTAATTATCTTCGTATTCGTTTAACGGTATTATTTCACATGAGTATTTTACTGTTATGCTACTCTTAGTTGCTGGTCTGAGGCCTCGGACATGCAAGCATCATACTGTAACACGTTGGTTGCAAGCAAATGATCTCACTCGGGTATTCGTTGGTCGTTTCGCTTTTTCATTAGTCCCAGCAGTCATTTACTTGTTGCATCGTACAAATGATTTTTTGTTGTGGTTCTTGTAGAAGTCCATGTATTCAGACAGAGACGATTACCGCATTTTTGCCGTGTCAATATCGGGGTTAACCTTTAAACTGGATGTGACTTTGCTTAATGTTGTTCAGAGACGATGGGTTAAACAGATGCAAGATATGTCTGAAGTATTATACGTGACTGAATGTTTCCTTTGAAATTTGTTATTTATCAGTGGTAGTTTGCTGAGAAGTGACTTAGTAAAGCATTGTAGACTTCATTATTATGACACATTGGGCTTGGAGTTTTTTTTTTGTTTGTTCTGCTAGAGACATAGCATCAGATAGGTCTAGAAATTTGTTATAGATTTGAATGGTATCGTAGTAAAAAAATAGCGTTATTCTCATGAACTCAGAGTTAATTGTCAGATATTTTGGAGGAATGTATGTCTAAGAGGTGCAAGTCCATTATGCATCTTCATGGAATTTTCGTTATTGATCCCTTGCAAACGTATACTTTAACATTTAGAAGACGATTTACTGGATGGATGGGTACTAGAGCATTTACGGTTTGGTTACCCTGCACCTGATGAGATATATATATCTGCGATAGCTTAGGTACCTGTGTACAATTTCAATTAGCTTGATATCTATCACATTTTCAACGTGGGGCAAGAGACGTTTAGTGCATTTTCAATGCTAATTCATTCGAGTTAAATTTAGGATATTGCAAACAAAGATTTATTAGATTTTTTTTATTGATTATAGATTTTGGCACATTTAATGTTCAC
>SDVV010006610.1:0-18316 GCA_016164225.1 Gammarus roeselii
AAATCCATGTTAAAGAGTGAACCAGTAGTGTTCATAAATAGACTATCATTCTTTGCAAAACGTATTCGTCTGAACGATAACGTTCCAGTTGACAAGCTAGTGTTAGCATTAGATCGAACTCCTTGATTAAACAGCGAGATCGTACAGAATGAAAGTGATCGGCAGAAATATTTTGCCTCGAATGGGATTTGGCTGAAACGTTTTCAATGGAACGTCTTCTGATTAGCAAGCTGTTACCCAAGAATATTTTACGGTGGGAAATTCCTGGTGTAATATTGATGTAACGAAAACGTCTTCGATCTATTCTAACAAACATTTTTTTAGGTCCAAAAGTGTTCAGAACGATTTTTCGGACAGGAATAGTTGTCGATAAATTTTATAAATAAAAAATTATAAGAAGGTCAGAATCTTCGTTGGAAACAACTCGGATTTAATTTTGCACCGTATTGCTTATGACCGATTAGTTTAGTCTATAATTGCTTTTGAATGGGAAGTATTTTGGACGAAATAATCTACGATCGAGTTTTTTCCACAGGGAGTTGCTTTTATTCACTATTCCGCATTCTCTGATTGCATCAAAATGTTTTGCAATGATATTGTTTTGTCTTGACCAATTTATGTTCGGAAAATTATCTCGTCTTGAGAAGGAACAAAATGACTGACAAGTTTTCAATCTCGTGGGATGAGTGGGTCACGATATCGAAAATTTATAACCGGACCCTTCTTGTTGGACGATATCAAGATGATTTGAGGATAATTCCCTACCATGGTCCTTTGCGTAGCAGCTATTTCTGCTGGGATTTACAGTATATGATGCAATGACGAAATTTCCCTGTCATCTCACAGATACAGTTGTGTGGACGGCGGCAGGGCGCTCCACACTCCTCCCACGTACTCATGTATACAAATCAAGACCTGGCCCATAAGCGCTATAGATCCGACCAGAAGCTCACAGCCAACGCTTCGAGTCAGGAGTGGGGTTACAGATCAGAGTCATTACTCTCTGATCCTTCTTCACCGACGTGTAGAGCGTATCTCAACGGGAGCGGAACAGGGCCGCGCCGAAAGGCGTCCATTCCCAATCATTCTTTCCTCAAGCCTATCCGTGGCAAGCTCTCGCCTATTTCACGCCATCCATCCACCTAAACATGGTCTTCCTCGTAATCTTACCGAATGTAATTGACAGACTCATAATTTAAAGATGATAATTTATGTTTTCTCATTTTTACCAGAGCAAAAATATATTCCTGGGTGCGAAATTATAAGTTCAAGTACAGAACAGTGCCATTCAAGTGCAGAATCTTGATAGTCAGGTATATACATTATTCGCCTAATTTTTTTATTTATGTTCAACAAGTAGCTTGCTCATGCCCTTATATGCAGAAACTACTTGAAGATCTCATCATCGTGCGTCATATGCAAGCTTCACATATATACATTTTTTAGAGCCCCGTGGCCGCCGTGGCCGATTGGTGAGCCGCCGTGGCCGAGTGGTCAATCTCTGTGCTGCATGTCGCGAGTTCGAGCCTCGAAATGGACACGGCGGTCCTGTGGTGGGGAGATTGGGTGCCCCCCCCCTCTGTGTCAGCCTAACTTAGTCACCCGCCTAATTAGGGGGAAACGGCTGTATGTCTATACATACATATGAGAGCGAACGTCACGATTCTGATCATGGAGGTTTTTTTAGTCTTAAATTTAACTCAGGTATTATGAAATATAGTTTGCTGACGTTCAACCTTCTATTGTTAGCTGATTTGAAAATACTTTTTTGAACTAATGTGCAATTTTTGCTTGTAGAACATCACTGAGACTAAAGACTTTTCCAACTATTTTCACATCACAGGTATTCATGAAAACTAAGTTTAACACCACCACTTAACCACAGCTTTGTTGCTCCTGACCCCTCGCATCACAAATCCATCTGTTCAGTCCGCACACCTGTCTTAGAACGCAACTGATGGCTAATAACAACAATATTCTAAATAGTATAAAAGAAAAGTAAGCGGTTCAAAACTTTTGTAGTTCACTCAACGTGAAAAAAATGTCTTCTTTAATGTAAGTAGAATAATTTGACATAGGGAATAACTGTAATACTATTTTCAGTTTTCTCCCTGTACTTGCAGAAAATGAAGCCCTGATGCATTATGTACCCGTCTTGACCACGTTTGGCTGCACTGCCAGAAAGCAAAAAATGTAAGCACCTGAAAGCACATCCAACCCATCTTCATCAAACCACCTTATGCCCTGACCTCGGCTTCTCAAGAGTAGTACATCTTGATGCTGGGGCGCCTAAAGCGCCATCTGTAGCTGCTGCCTCAGAGCAGAGATGGAGATGTATGGAAATAGATGGACCTATTTGAGGTAAAATTAGATAGACGTCGTTCAGCTTTCAATCGAAATTCAAAGGCCTGGTCAAAAAAATATTTAAGCATTGTACATCATTTTATGATTAAAACAATAATTTTACATGTAATTGATCTGCAGTGATTGACATGTTATGACCCAGCCAACGGAGCATAGGTTCTGCAGGTGTTTGTCGAGTAGATTCCCTCAAACCCAGAATGGGATTTGCAGATTTTGAGTCAGTAAACACAACGAACCGTGAAAAGGATCTGCTTGTTCTGATCGAGATAAGGATTCGGTAACGGAGGATCGGTTATCATACATCAGAAATCTAGTAGAGGGTGGAAGGTAGACATTCATTGGGGCAGGACTCTGCGCACAGAACATCAAATCTGTTGCCATTCAGCGAGCACAGGATACGCAAACGGGCAATCGAAGAACATGCGAGTAGCATTTAATGTTATTCATTTATGATTTTAAAAAAGAGTTAAATATTGGGAAACTAGGAATTGCATTTTGTACAATAGCAATATAAAATTTGGTCGTTATGATTTTATAACGAAGAAATATCGTTCAACTGCCCAAATAAACTACTGGCACTGTTAGTGCTGGTAGCTTATTTCGGCAGTCGGTCCGATGTGTCTTTGATGTAAAGGTATGTTGGCAATATATAGTTTCGCAGTATCAACTCGTTAATATGTCTCATAAGTGGAGGAAATTAAATATTTCAAATGGAGTTTGATACGATCATTTGACCCAACGCGCTACTTGGTGGTAACGCTGCGAGCATAACCTATCCGGTGTTACTTCAAAGCTCAATATTTCGAAGCTCAATTTTTCGACACTTGGGTTAGGTTAGTTCACAACTCAATATTTCGACGCTCAATACTTCGACACTAAATTTTTAATCAACAGTTACAAACCTGGCTGACTCAAACCTAATCAGATTTTTTAAAGCAAGTTTCTAACCCGCGGGGCAGTTGTAAGTTTTCTAACCCGCATGAAAGTTACGCGTGTTCCTAACCCGCTGGGCAGCTGTACGTGAAATTCCCTGAAGCTAAAAATTGGAAAAGTGTCAAAATATTGAGCGTCGAAATATTGAGCTGTGATGTAAGGTTATGGAGAACAAGTTATCCTGCTTCCTCATGAATAAAAATATATTGGTTTATATTATCTCGGTTGATAGATGTTAGTGTGAGGGTCTGTGTGTTTGAAACTGAAACTATTTCTCAACAACCATAATCATATAATCCTGACCCACAATTATTGAAACACAGCTTTGACTCATCGTAACTCTGAATGATCTCTGAAAAAATCACAAAAGGAACGCAGATAAAAATGTTTTCAAAAAAGAACTGAATATGTTTGCATCCGATTAATAATTGGGAAACAACCACTCATCCAATAACTTTTCAATTGAATGAGAGACTTCAGACTCTGAATATCCGTATATGTTTGATTTTTCTCTTTGTCTGTAATCCAACTTTGTTCCGACGCATTCCAGAGAAGTGGGAAGAGGACACCTTGCAGGCACGCGATGGACTGATTTTTGTGCTTGAGATGTCGAATTCACCGGAGGTGGAGGATGTTGATCCAACAAGAAACGAAGAAGTTTGATCAATTGCCATTTATTCAGTACATGAACTGTCTGATTTAGTTGTAGTAATAGTAGTAGTAGCAGGCCTGGGACGGGCTGAAGAGCCCATTCTAGCAGTATTCCAAAATTGAATTTGCAGACCAAACAGCCCAGCCTAGATGGAGTGCCCGTCGTTCTTGGGCTGCTGGATGCTGGAGGCTCCAACAGTGGTTGTTATTACCCTGGCGGCAATAGTCCAAACGTCACATTTGCTTAGTAAGGGGGAGAAATATTCTCCCAGTGTTTGTCGAGCCGGATTTTAAATGTGTTTACGTTGGTATTGTTAACCACATCATGTGGTAAAAGGTTCCAAATTATTAGCATCTTGATTAGGAAAAAAGTTCTCGACCATGATGTTCTGAATAGTTTTAGCTGCAGTTTTCATCTATTATTTCTGTTCCATGACTAGCCTCAGGGTTAGCTCTAGTTTATCCATTTCGGTTATTGAAAGTTTCTATTAACTGACCTCTAAGTCATCTTCTTTCAAGTGATATCAGTATGAGTTCGTCGAACCATCGCGGATACATATGTCTTACATCTCAGTTCCCTGATAATTTCTGTTGCTTGGGGCTGAACCCGTTCCATTCTGTTAATATCCCCTCTTCGGTGAATGGAGCAAAATTGTACTGAAAATTCCATTTCTGTCCTGACGAGTGAAGTATATAACGGAAGGACGATGTCCCTGGACTTGTATTGGATTTTTTTTTTATGTAAAGCCAAGGTCTCCATTGGCTTTCATGTAGCTAGCTTTCACTTGGTTTTCCACATGACATATTTGGTGCTAAATATTTAAAAATTTCGTTTATTGTCTTCTTCAGTCATATGCTGGTCTTTCATTACGTAGCAGTGCATTTTTCAATATAGAAGTTCCTTCGCCGCTTATCAGACCAGTCCACGAGTTTATGATGATCCCTTTGGAAAGCTATGCGATCTTGCTTACAGTCCGCTTTGTGGCATAGTTTACTCTAGTCAGCAAATTTTGATAGCTAGCAAACGATGTCGGTGTCTGGATCATTTATGTTGATTTTAAGGAGAAGGGGGCCTAAAAACACTATCCTGGGGTATTCCTGATGTTACCGTAGCCCACTGACTTTTTCCTTTGCCGACACTGAACCGTTGCCTAAGGCCCGTGAGCCAATTTCGGAGCCAAGTGGTCACGTTTCCAGCCATGCCAAACACCTCTTTTTTCCTAAGTAGACGTTCATGGGGGAACTTACTAAACGCTTTTGAAAGTCAAAATAAATAAGGTCGACAGCTTTGGTGTCATCGTATATCTCGGTGACCTATTGAAAAAATTCACTAGATTTGACAGGCAGCTAAGATTGCTTCTGAAACCGTGTTTTTTTTTCATGACGTGGTTTCTCTTGTGGTGACATATTATACTTGTTTTTTTATTTCCAAGATTTTGCCAACCACAGATGTGATACTGACTGGTTTATTGTTTCCTGGCTCTTGCCTATTACCCTTCTTGAATATGGCTGTTATATTTGCTATTTTCCAATCGTCTGGAAAAATTCGAGTAGTCATGGACCTGTTATAGATCTCTATCAGTGGACAACTTATGATTTTGGAGAAATTTCGTATCATTCTCAGATGTAGGTCATTTGGTCCTGTAGATATAAAAATATTCAGTTTGCTGAGTTGTTCCTCTGCATCACCAACGGGGAAAAGAATATTTTCTACCGGTTGCACTTTTCCGTGCAGTTCAACTTCTGGAGTAACATAAATATTTCCATCTGTGAAGACGTCGGTTTATAAGTATTCGTTGAGTATCATAGCCGTGTCTGCATCGGATGATATTAGATCACCTGCACTGTTTTCGTTGAGGGCCAATGTTGTCGCGAACAACATATCTCTCGTTCACATATGCACTGAATTTTTTTATTTTCGCTTGACCGATTTAGCATAAATAAATTCACTTGTTTCATTCGGCGCTTCTGACCACTCTTTCCACTCTTCTACCAGCCCGCTCATGGGCTTGTTCTGACTCTGCTTGCTTGCACCACCCTATCTACAAAATACGCAAAACATTCATCAGCAATCCTGCCATCAAATTGGTGCCCGAAGTCTTTGTTTGTGATTTCCTTCTTTAAACCGTCACTATTGGCTCTTCGATAATTGAAGTTATACCTTTCTGATTCTCGTATTGCTCAGTTTGCTGTGATTGGGAATTCAATAGTATTGTGTTCCCTTATCTTTCTTTAACTGTAATCAGTTCTACTAGTTGTTCTTCAGTCGATCGAACAAGGTCCAAGATGTTAGGTCCTCCGGTTGGTTCTTCCACGTACTGTTTTAGGTTGTTATTATTGGCGAGTCGTATCAACTTTCCGCCCCGTATTTTCCACTATTTTCCAATTGATGTCAGGCTGGTATTGTCCAATTGATGTCCCCCATCAAGATACTGTCATGGGATGAGGAAATGATATTGTCCAATTCGTCAAGAGATCATCTTCATCACCTACTGTTACCCTTGAATTTTGGTGACAAGCACAATTTCCACTATTACCCCAACAGAGGGCAAAATGTCGACTTGGATTACCACATAAGCTGTTGCTGCTATTGCTCGGCAAATTATTGGATAAAAAGCTGCTTCGACATAAAGCACTGACCCTCTACCTCTCGGGCTACGGGACGGCTTGTCTAGACCTAAGGTCTTGTATCCTTGAAGGTATATTTCTGCCTAGAGATTCCGGTCATTCATGTCCAGCCACGATTCCTTGATTCCACCTATGTAATATTTGTTTGTTTTCACAATATTTTAACGAAAATCCATTTTGGGTATTACTGACAGTACATTTCCTTGTAGAACTTTTATTTTTCCTCTCCTATCGGTTTTGGTTGACATGGCTTCTTTTAAGCTGCGGCGAGAGTCACTCGAGTCACTATCACGGATGCTTCTGCTGCCTGACCCAGTTCTTTTGTCGATTGTTTGTCTCGGTAGCGGAACAAATTCTTGCTCTTTGTTTCGCTCATTTTGGTCCCGTGTTAGGTGCTTCCGTTCGTTTCTTATGTGACGTCGTTTCCCCGTCCTCTTCCTGCGCTCATCATGTATGATTGTATAGACATGTATAGACATACAGCTATTTCCCCCTTATTAGGAGGGTGGCTAAGTTAGGCTGACACAGAGGAGAGAGGTGCCCAATCTCCCCGTCACAAGACCGCCGTGTCTATGCCGAGGCTCGAACTCGCGACATGCAGCACCAGAGGTTGACACTGCAGTCGGACACGCTAACCACTCGGCCACGGCAGATCATATGTCTATACATGTTTCTTCTGCATTACTGACTAGGTGCCGAAATGCGTTTTGCCGCGCGAATTGAGATGCCTTCCATCACGCTGGAATAGTTCAGGTCTCCCTTCGAAAACAGGTTCTGCATTTGCATAGCATCGTCCTCCTTCGCTGGCTATCTTTTCCACAGCGAGATTGATGTACTTAATCCGATCATGAATCTTGTTTTCGACGTCCATCATTGGCATATGCTGGTAACAATACCGTTATTGCTTGTTTTATTTTATATCGCTTACATAAGGTTTTGTATGTATTGTATTTATTAAGAAGCGCAATTGAGTATAATAGATGGTGAGGCGTATTGACTTGCAGGTTCTTTAGATTTAATTGAGCCATAATGCGGTAGTCCTCATGGTGCTCAGCTTTCTACCTTGGCTGTTGGAGGTTTGCACAGTGGCACCGGTACGACAGAGCACTTTCCTATTTGCCTCCCGGTGTGTGATGTTTGAACTCCCTGTTTTGGCGCTTCACTCTGCTATCGTCACCAATGAAAAAAAAACGGACCAATTTCTTCTTGCTTGAGCGGGTCGTACGAGTTCTTAACTTGGAAGCCATTTCCCGCTGTGTTATGCCGCAGTCTCCCTTTCCTACTGTTTTCATCGCTGGCCTGAACCCAGCCATCTCGCTGTTGACCGCCAATTGCCCACTTGCTGTTGTAACTCCCCAACTGTCTATCGCTGCCTAATGCATCTCCGCTTGGATGATGGGATGGAGTAGGCAGCAGAGGTCAGCGGGGGGCTGCTGGGGCATATTTGCTGAGAGAAGAGGGGGTGGACAGCGGGAGGTGAGAGGAGTGGGGAGATAGGCGGCGGGCGAGGGGTATTCACGGGGAAAGTGGGTGAGCCTGGTTGATGCTTCTACCAGCAGCAAATGCTTACACATTTAGTTTCAGTTCATCCAACTGCCTCGCCAATATGTTTATGGTCTGCTTTAGCGTTGCAATGTGACATTCGCAATTCACATATTTCGCAACTGCTGCAATTTTTGAAGAACAATTAATATATTTCCTGTTCCTGTCCATGTTATGATCACCATTAAAATTTACCACCTGGTACTTTGTGTTTCAGTTGAAACATAGGAAGGTTCGGCGCGTTTTCGTGTCGTGACACAAAGTAAGGTTGACGTAAAAATACGCTGGCTGCTGCTAGGAGGTTGAGTTGGGTAACTACGTCCATTAACATTTTAAATCTGTCAGCGTGACTTTTCATGCAGTAAATGATAGTAGAATTGTATGCTGAATCATGTATTTTCGTAACATCAATATAATGGGTATACTGGAAGGGAAAAGCCAAAAGTCATTTATTTGATAAATACGTGATAAATCTAGAATGCGCTTGTTAACAGATTTATGAGTCATTGTTCCATTCTACTGTTGAAGGTGTTGTTCACGTCGTCGTTGACGGCCGCGACATAGACTCAGGCTCTGCGCTGCCCGGGTTTCTAGCACACCGAGAAAACACCAGACACAACCAATTTATACCGTTTATTCCTCTAATGGAAGAGACATAAATACCGACGTTCCTTCCCCTCTCTTTCTCCAAGACGGTGACATAGAATTGAACCCTGGTTCCAACGTGTTTGCTTATGTCCCACACGCGGTTCTTCCTTCACGCACCGCGTTGCCGCAATCCGGTGCAGATGTGGGACATTGACACACGCTACCTAAAACAATGTTATGTGTCCACAACACTAGACATATACACATGGGTAGCAATGAATTTACTGCCACTCAACCCAAAACACTAAAACAGACCTTAACAATAGCATCCTCCTTCCTTCTGCTCCAGCACACAGCACACCTCCCCGCATGTGCGGCTTCTCTCCAGTGCGTCCAACGACCTCGCCAGTTCCGATCCAAATTGCCACGGGCTCCCCGCCCTACATCACACCTTGGCCTCACATACACTCACGCCCACACACTCCACCCCATCCTCCTGCACCACCACAACAACCTGAAACCAGTGTGGCACACGTAAATATATAACAAATTAACAGACACGGCTTTGCTCAGAAATAAATAGTACTCAAATTATAACTAAAAAAACACCACATTCACATTGTCCTACTGCAGGAAGCAAGGCTTAAACAAAAACCTCAGACACCCAAGTTTCCTGCATGCACAATACACTACGACCGACCCAAGAGCAGCGACGGCTGGGGGCTCATTATGCAAGTACAAAAAAAAATTGTTTCACGAACACTGTTGCACACACTCCCGCACAACT
Organism: Gammarus roeselii; assembly: GCA_016164225.1. Classification (NCBI taxonomy): domain Eukaryota; kingdom Metazoa; phylum Arthropoda; class Malacostraca; order Amphipoda; family Gammaridae; genus Gammarus; species Gammarus roeselii. The sequence goes on from SDVV010006610.1 coordinate 9,494, forward strand.
TCGCTCGACCACACACACGAATTCTATTCTGTACACATTAAAATCGACAAGAAAATATACAACTATTTATCTTATACATTCCGCCGCTTCTGCAATTATCCCTTTTTTCAGGAGGACGTCGAACTGTTTGTTGACAAAAAAACTGCCAAAAGTGATAAGTGAAGTACGACTAATCACTATAACAAGAAACATTCGTAATAAACTCCATTTTATAATACCAAATTAAAAGATTGAAGCTGTATTACCCTTCAAATGGTTTAATGTATCTCCAACAGCTGTCGATAATGCGAAGTATTCAACATTGAACTTAAATGGAATTGATCTGAAACGTTACATTTTTTGAAAAGCTACCAATACTATCGTCCTCGCAACTTGTTCTGTGTGTTTAGCAGTACGTGAATAAGTCATTATATCAAATGAAAACACAGTAATACAATAACTTTCGGTCAGTAAATATGTGCTCCCCTATCCGTGAACGCCAAACATCAGAATCGTCAGTCGAGGGTACCCAACCCTCCAATCCTCTCGCCTGTTACCTCCTCCCTACCCTACCTCAAGCTCCCCCGCCACCTGCCCAGAGCTTTAAATTCCAACAGTTCGACTGAAGTGTTAAACAGCGTCACCAATCACCACAGCGCTCCAAGCAGCGTCACCAATCACCACAGCGCTCCAAGCAGCGTCACCAATCAACACAGCGCTCCAAGCAGCGTCACCATTCACCACAGCGCTCGCAGTAGCGTCACCACAGTGTTCCCAGCAGCGTCACCCAAGAGCTCCAGGTAACGTCAACAGATTTGAAGTACGAGCCATCCCAACCAGCCGGTACAAGCATTGCTATAGGCTTCGTTACGGGTGCCTCCACTCACTCCGTCCACGCCCCCCTTCCCAGGGTCCACGTTGGAACTATGCTCTAAGCCTTGTTCTGTTATGTCCTATGCAAGCAGTGCCGCCACGCAGTACCTTCTTCCTTGCTGACTGATTTGAGACCACCACGTACTACTCGACAAGACTCTGACACCGTACCATCAGCCCACGTCTCATGTATTCGTGATTTCCCAACCCATGTTTTTTTTTAACCCCGCGTGTTAGTGGTTCTTCTACCGTCAGGTAGTCGTGATTCTTTTCCCAAAAAATAAGTTCTCTATATGATTACTGATGATACAATTGCAAATAATATTTTGCTCCTTGAATTACGAACAGGCGGCCCCACCATATGAGCTGCAACGAATTCAAATTGAGCATTCATTTTCGTTAGTTCAAATAGTGTATTCGATTATGAAGTTTCATGTCTTATATTTAAGAAACATTGCTCGTGAGAAGAAACACATAATGCCATCATCGTTCCAGAGTATTGATTCCTATTTTTAGACCTTGCCCAACACAATTTTTGGAGAAAGATATCGAGCGTTAATTAAACAAAATTCCCGCCCACGCACAAAGAGTCTGCAGGAGACATCTGAACTGCAAGTTCGCTCGAAGTTTCAACTGGGTCAGCCCTCGAACTGTTAGTAGAGTCAAAAATGAGGAAACTTGGAAGCAAAGAAGAGATTCGGAAGGAAAAGTCTTCGAATGGATGTGAGAAGTTTGATAACAACTGATCCAACAACTGAGTTTGGATGGACTGGTTACACATGATCCAACTGCTGGGGGTCGATGGGTTTGGAAACACCAATTTATTTCCTGGACGTGAATAAATTGGGGACCACTGATGCATCTGCAGTGTGCTGGTTTCTGATAGGTTGGCACCTCTGGTTCATCAGCTCTATCTGCGATGTTTGTACAGGTCAATAATCACTGATCCTTCGGCAGGTGTTTGTATTGATTGGGGTCTACTGTTTCATTTGCTGAGTCTGCAGATATGTTAGGTTCCGCATATCCATCTGCTGGATTTCAATAGGTTTTTGGAGCACTGATGAACCGTCATGGTGAGTTTGTGTTTCGAACACTGTTTTTTCTGATGGGTTGGTAGGCTGGTCCACTGCCCCATCAGCTGGGCGTGGATAGTCTGGTTACCACTAATCCACCTGCTAAGTGTGGACAGGTAGGACAATGGTTGTGAATATACAAATTGGGAAGCACCGACCTATCTACTTATTGCGTATGGTTGGGGGATACCTTGAAATGTATCTGCCGTATTTTGTAGATTGTTCAGGGCCCTGGAAGGGTATCTGATGTATTTTCACGGCTTATGTTTTCACCAAATGTTATATACACATTTTTATGTACGTACATTACAATCGTAAGCCACAGCAAAATATTTTCCACAAACTCGAACACTTGATTTTAGAAGAACGGCCTGTCTTGGCGGAATTTCCGCGCCTGTTGTGGAAGTTCTATCTCCCCTTCTTGTCTGTAAGATACAAGATCATTTCGGACCATGGTGGATATGGTGGGGTAGTCAATATATAATTAATAACACGTATGTTTGCCTCGCGGGTTGGAACTAAGTACCATAGAATAATACGTACGTTTTTCCCCGAAGGTGAGAAACATGTACTTTTGCTCATCCTGTTAGAAATACGTGCTCCTATGTTAGATTAGATTGGGTAGGAAGTCACAACGTAGCCGGCAAATATATCAAGCTGCACGCAACATAACGTCACGGAGCCACTAACCCGTCGTATAAAACTGAACTAGGGTGTACACCAGAGTATACATAATGATTTCGTACCGTACACTTATTATTTACACAAAAGTAGTATTTCTAGTTGAACCTTAAGTGATGCAAATGATCAAATATAAGCGTATGAAGATCATGTAGGATTTGATAAATAATGATACAGCAATTAGGGTTTTCATTTGGCAGGTTCTGTAATCTCGTTTGTTCAGGACTTCGTTAATGTCAGAGACAGGATAAAGCGAACATCTCTTTAGCTTTGGTGGCTATCTCAGTGGAAGATAATTTGGTCGCATGCAAAAGTCGTTATCCACAGCTTTTGGTCACTAACAGGTCTCCCTTATCGCTGAAAAGCGGCAATGTTGCATTTCAATTATGAGCAGCAGCAACATATTTGCCGGTTTTAATCTGCAAACATGTCTACGAATATTCTGCGTTGCATCGACGACTGAAATACTTCACTCAAAAAATTTGAGGGAAAATGATTGACATTCAATTTTTTAGACATCCTTTGATTTTATCTCTCATAAACACTCGTTGTACAGTAATTGCTGAAGTAATCCTCAAACACGGCCTAAATATGAGTCGATCTATTTTTTCGTTTGAAATGAAATCGTTTGATTGAACGTAAATTACCCCATCAGCAGAGATACTCCTCCTTAACCAATGTTTTTATGTATACCTCGTATGATTCCATGCACCCATATGCTTACTGGGTGAATTAGATTTAATACCAAACCATTATGTCACGAGTTAACACATGGATATACCATGTCAGTTTTCACGAAGACTTTCAACTTTATATACCTGTGCACCCAATACCAATACTTGTTAGTAAAGCATCGTGATATGTTAAGAGTTTATTTATCTGGGCGGGGATGGAACCGATGCGGTATGCAATCTCATTCCCGCTAATGGGCCAGGATCCGCTCTAATCGCGGCACTTCGCCTCCATCACAGCGGGACGTGGCGCTGGCTGCACGAATAATTCAAAGTTTGCTAGTATCCGCAAAACAGATTTGAACGTTTCCATTTGATCTTTTTAGAATATGAGTGAACTAAAATGAGCACAATGTCCGCAGTAAAAGAGCATAAAGTAAACATTACCAAACTTCAACATATTATCTGAATAATCGCGTATCTCAATCGTCTGCAAGTGCAAGACAACGGTTTCATCTGCATGCGCACTGTGAAAGCGCTGGGATCCGTATTTCATCTGCGTGATGTTGTCTGGTAAATCAACGGATCGCAATTGCCCGGGAAAAATAATACTTCACCTAACAATTGATACGATTATTATTACCGTAGAGCTCAGCCCGAAATCACATACAGGACTCTGGTTGTGTTGACCGGAAACAAAGGATAGCCATGACAATGTTGAAGTGCGTCGTGAAGGAAATGAAATTAACGTCAGCTATCGGGCTGCTGCTCGTACTTTCTGTACTTGGCATGTTCTAACGAAAATCTTATAAGGTTTTACACAATATAAATACTTTATTCGTTTGGAGGCCGATCAATCTTGAATTTTAATGTAAGTTTTGAACTAAGCCTTGCATGGGTCAATATCTTTCCATACGATGTACATGGACATCAGATTAAATTAATCTACATTTCATATAATAATGTGCCATCCCAACAAGGCTGACTTGGAACTCGATTACAGCCGTAACAAAAATTAAACAGAACCGAATACGTAACATTTCTATAACCGCAATACTTTCGCCTCTCATTTATCATTTATGTTGCCCGGCAGTATTGAATAATTTGTAAATGCTCCCTGACCTCGTTTGTCTGCAAACGAAATTGAAAACACAGGTTATAGTCGATGTTCACTGCAGGCAAGAGGTCTGCAAAATGCATTTTTTGTGGACTGTTCACAGGCGGTCTGTTTTTAAACTTGTGGAATGGGAAGAATATGTAGAGCGTGACGTATAGAATTTCACGTCAGGCAGAGTAGTGAAAACATGACTGATGAGGCCCTTTTCCATCATATTTATGTTCCATCAACACACCGAATTCCAGCAGGGGCTTTGAATAAATATATTTTGTGCGATTGAGTTTTAGATTTTAAAATTGTTGGGTTAGTTTTCCGCAGTTATTTTTTTCCGTTAAAAATTAATGTTGTTATTATTTTATAATTTATAACTAAATATCATTCCGCAAGTGGGGGTCTTGATAAATAATTGAGCTTATTTCCACACTGGTGCTTGTTGAACTTTGTGTTGGTTTGGAATTGAATAGTTATTTTATTCGGTTATAGGAATTTTCGGATATGGTAAGTGAAACTTCCACATAAGTAGATAGAATGTCTACAATTTGCTATTCGTATCCCTAATATGCCAAAATTTAATCAACGGGCATTACGCCCTGTTTCACGGTTGGTCGGCGAGGTGGTTCGTTGACTCCGCTTTTTTTTACAGTATATTTTATGATTATATGTTTGTATTATTACCTAACTTTAGAAAGTGCATAATTGTGTCAGATGGAATACAAGTTATTTACAAGGTTGTGGTGCGGTAGGCCTATCCAATTATAGGAAAGGTATGAAAGGTGCGAGAAAAACTTTAGTATTATCTGATTTAAGGAATGTGTATTGATATCTCTGATTATAGATACGTTATAATTGGTGCGATAACGAATTTATTGACCTTCGGCTTAAGGTCTGTATATGTTGTGTGTATATTACATATATGTACTGTTATTTAAATATAGATGGGGTATAAATTGTCCATTTGGGCGCGATTTGCCAATTGCTGTCCATTTATGCCGAAATAAAATCTACGGGCAGTACGCTGTTTTTTTTCGTGTGTAGTCATTAGGCTGGCGAGTCTCATCTTAATATAGATAGGGTATAATTAGCTCATTCAGGCGCCATTTGGAAATCCCATCGCCTAGAGGACAAAATTAAATCTACGGTCGGTACGCCACGTTTCTGGCGGGGTGATCGTTAGGATGGCGGGTGTTCATATTGGTATCTCTAATTATTTGGTATCTAATTGAAGATTGTCTCATGCGGGTGTGAGTTGCAACTCGGCGACATATTCTGACTGTAAAATCAAATCTACGGACAGTACGCAATATTTTTTGCGGGTGGTCGGGGAGGTGGGCAGGTGTCGGCCAATACGTAGGTGTGCGGAGCGCAAATCAAGCAAAGTAACGGTTAAATACATCATGCGTTAGATAATTAGTGCGCATTCATAGCAGGGGGTGAATGTATTATAAGATAATTTTCAGACGGTAAAATTATATCTACGGACAGTCCTCCGTATTTCGCGGATGGTCGGCGGGGTGATCGGGTGACTCCGCCTGTACATAGCGAAAATAGGACAAAGTTACCGGTAAATACATCATAGGTTAGATGATTGCAGAGCATGCATCGCTGGGGTAAATATCTCATAGGATAGAAAATGAGTGCACATTCATCGCTGCATGGTTGCTTGTTATTGCAGGATCTTCGAAGGATAGGATAATAAGAACATACATTTATTATCACTATGTTTGAACGGTCGGCGGACACCAGTCGACACCGCAGGCAACCTTTTGTCTTTACAGCAATCCCTATCGACCACTTCTTGCATATTATAGCTGTAAAACAGCTGTTCAGCTATATTCTATGTGGTAACCGTCAATGCAAGGTGTATTATAGGGGTTTCCCAGGTAGTAGGTATAGAACATGGAAATGCCCTACATATTATGCCTGGTATCAATAGATCTTATATAGCTTGAAGTGAGTCGTGTTTATAAAACAACTGCAGTTCATCATTGTCCTGCGTCTGTCTATTAATTTGGTAGGAAAAGACTATATAATAGGTAGCTTGCAGTTCATGTGCACATTGTGGATGTAACCGGTGTATTCAACCTAGCAAATACATAACAATTATGGCCAGCTGTAGGGTACATATGTTATCCGTCTATAAAACAATAATCATGTATGGCCTGTTTCCACAGTTATGCTAAGGTACAATACACCTGTTGTACACAGGTTCAATATTTTGACTGGTAGACGAAATTTATAATAAATCTATATATACCTGTCAAAAACATGGTACGTTCCTGTATGTTAATGCTAGCGTGATCGTATATAATATGTTCATCAGTATGTAAACTGTCAACTTCGCTGGCTTGTATACAGTGTGGTGTTAATGGGCAAAATACTCTCAATATCGATATCCAAAATATATTGACCAGTATATGAACTGGCGACTTCGTCTCTTCTTCAGATGTCACCGCTGGCTTGCATACACCGTGGTGTTATCGGGCATGATACTGTCTTTATTGACCTTTAAAAAAAAAGTCAATAAAGTCGTTATCTCACCAATTATAACGTATCTATAATCAGAGATATCAATACACATTCCTTAAATCAGATAATACTAAAGTTTTTCTCGCACTTTTTATTTCTTTCCTATAATTGGATTGGCCTACCGCACCACAACCTTGTAAATAACCTGTATTCCATCTGACACAATTATGCACTTTCTATAGTTAGGTAATAATACAAACATATAATCATAAATTATACAGTCAAAAAACTAATCGGAGTCAACGAACCACCTCGCCGACCAACCGTGAAACAAGACGAACTGCCCGTAGATTAAATGTTGGCTTATTAGGGATACGAATAGCAAATTGTAGACATTCTATCTCCTTTTGTGAAAGTTTCAAATGTGCCATATCCTAAAATTCCTATAACCGAATAAAATAACTATTCAAATTGCAAACCAACACAAAGTTCAACAATTACCAAGCCCCAGTGTGGAAATAAGTTCAATTATTTATCAAGACCCCACATGCGGAGTGATATTTAGTTACAAATTAAACAACATTTTTCACGAGCAACGGAAAAAAATAACCGCGGAAAACTAACCCAACAATTTTAAAATCTAGAACTCAATCGCACAAAATATGCTGGAATTCGGTGTGTTGATGGAACATAAATATGATGGAAAAGGGCCTCATGCAGTCATGTTCACTCTACTCTGCCTGACGAGAAATTCTATATATTACGATCTACATATTCTTCCCATTCCACAAGTTTGAAAAACAGACCGCCTGTAAAAAGTCCAAAGAATATGAATTTTGCAGACCTCCTACCTGCAGTGAACATCGGCTACAACAGTAGTAGTATATATACATACGAAAACGGCATTCTAGAGTCATTTTGGTGGGCGGGGGGTAGGGAGCAGTGCATGCAACCTGACTCAACCGGGCGTACGGGGGTTCGCGCAGAAACGGGGGGCGGGGGCGGAGGGTACCTGAACTGATTTGGTGCCCGAGTCAGCTAACGGACGGGGGGGAGTAAGGGGGCAAAGCGGAAGGGGGACGGCCGAAGTCAGACAGGCGGCTAACGGATGACTCATTCTGATGAATGGATGGACACTTTCGGATTATTCATATGGTATGTTACTAGATTACATATATTATTAGGCTTTTTATAAGTTAATAGGTTATATAAATAGAACGTTTACGCACTACCTCTGGTGTTCGCATTTCACCGGGGCATTGCATGCAACCTTGTCTCATTCAGATGAATGGATGGACGGATGAACGAACGGATGGACGGACAGCGTTCGGAAATGCATTGGCATGGTTTATGTTTTGAACATTTTAATTTATACTGTATTTTGATAAAAATTGTATTTATATATAAGTTTTTTCTTCTCTAGATGGTTGTTGGGGAGTATAATTGGTCACTAACTGTTGCTCGTTACATATATTTATTCGATTCTGGTATGAATAGTGTAATAGCAAGTTTTCTGGACGGTAGATTGTTGCGGTAGAGAAATCCCCCTAGGTAGAAAGTTGGATGCGCTCCTGAAAAATTATGTGAGTTTGCTCTTGCCGGTTCCTTGTCTTATAAATTTGTTTCCGTGGCACGTTTGCTACGTTGTGAGTGTATCTATCAATATATATTTATGACTGATTTATTATTTCAATATATTTTTCCTGTGGATAGATATGTTAGTAGTTAATAACGGTGCAAAACGCGGATGTGAAGCATTATAGATAGATATAAAAGAGCCGTTCGGGGTAGGACGCGATGCATGCAACCTTGACTCAACCGGTTTGTACGGGGTAAGCGCAGAAACGGGGGGCGGGCGGAGGGTACCGGAACTGGTTTACTGCGGCCAGCCGGAATCGGGTTATATTTACATAAGGTTATTAGCATTTTCAATGCTAGTGGTGATATTGCAACTTCAGTGCTT
>SDVV010006611.1:0-18316 GCA_016164225.1 Gammarus roeselii
TCTTGCCTGACTAAATAAATTGTACTTGAAATCAAATAGACCGCGTAGCTGGAAACATTGTGTTGCGTTGCTGTCGGAGCTGGCTTGGTCCGAGTAGCTGTGAACCTTGTACCAATTTCGACGATACTATCTGTGCGCACTGGCGTATGGACATATACATGAGGTTCTGAGGGGTTGGAGGCGAGGATTCGTTTGGGTTCATCTGAGTCTTTATCTTACTTAAATGAATAAATTGTATTTAAACAACTAAACCGCGTTGCTGTAAATATTGTGTTGCGTTGCTGTCGGAGCTGAATTTGCCCGTGTAGCCACTGACCTTGTACTAAACTTGACGATGCTACCTGTACGCAATAGGGTGCGTATATATATATACTCTCTAAGTTCAAAAGGATTGGAAGCGGAGGTCCGTTTCGAGTAAGCGTTTTTTTCTTTTTCGCACCAGCGTGCGTCTGACATAGCTAAAATTTTCACTTCCTTTCTAACGTTAAAAGCGTTGTTTTGTTTTTTCCTCGCACACCTAGGCGTGCGAGCCTATTGGAATCAATGATCATCGAGCCCTACGGGGGAGCCTATTATGACTCACGTTGCGACTCTGGTGGAAATAAGGCTCAAATCAAATCAAATCCACTATTATTGAAGCAGTTATTAACTTTTGATTGGCAGGGTCGTCTCCTCACTATTCTACCTTTTGTTTCCGGCAGCGCATTTCGAAAAAGAGCTCGTATTACTGGACTGGAAAATGTTTCTGACTCGCTGCCGTAGCAATGGTTCCATGTATTGAATGGATCTTTTTTACCATTGTAAGCTCGATAACAAAAAATGGAACCTCCATTCAACGTTTCAAATGTTTCTCCAACAGCTTCGAACATTTCCTGTAGTCAAACAGGTTTCAGCATTTGCTGCTGTATAATTTTCCCATAGCGATCATTCCAATAGTGTTTGCGTTGCTTCAATCGTCAGGACCTGGGTCTCTCGTGTATGGTCCTAACCACTCGACTTAGCAATAACTAACGCGGTGCTGGAGGGTCAGATGGTGCAAAGAGTATAAACCCAAGTTGGTTTACTGCTGACCGCATGCCATTGATAGGCTGAAAGGGGGACTTTGAAGTTTTATATACTCTTTCTGAATGTTAGTATATTATTTCAAAATGATTTGTTCACCAATTTAACCTGGACAGTATTGATGTTGGGTATTGAACGTCAAAAACAAATGTTTTCATTTTTATTTCAATTGTATTATTCTATGCGACACTCCAGGCGACGGCCTTCTCCTATTTGTTTTACGTGGTGTAGTTTCTGCTGCGTTTCATGTATACAAGAAACCAGTTTATTTGCAAAATTTTGCTTCAGATGTGATTTTGTTTATCAGTTGCATTGCTACTGTATTCCTTATTGCTTTTAAACTACGGTATTCCTGTTTCAAACATTCAGGAAGATTGTGCTATTATGACTCATTATGACTCATGTTGAGGCTCTGGTGGAAATGAGGATCAAATTAAAAATTATCTTTGTTCTTCTTGACTAGTTTCGTTGACGGCAGCAGGTAGCAGTAATTTTTTTACTCGTGCAAATATTTGAAGTGTTTTTTTTTGTCTTCCCTGTAACCTGCGTAATATCATTTGTACGGACATACACAATTTCCTCCTCGGCTAGAGGGCATCATAGTTACGTGAACTCAAACGAGGAGATGCCCAGCGTCACGCACATCAGGCCGCTGTGCTCTGCTGAGGCTTGAACTCACAAAATGCAGCGCCACAGACTGGCATTGCAATCAGATACACCATTCATTCGGTCACGATGCAAATTTATTTGCCATTTATTACATTATAAAGTTTCGTTAGCATTGAATGCTCATGCCAATAGGATGCATTCAAATCTGACCAGTCCGTATCTGTACCGACAGTCGAGTTGAGATACTTAAATACTGGTAGCTATTCCCGTAGAGTTCATTCATGGATTTCCAATCCGAATACTTTTTTTTCTCTAGAGTTTTAGTGTACAATTATGTAAAATACCGTAAAATTCCCCATTTGCTTCCAAATACCAGAGATTCCTCTATTTTTAACTGGTATCAATATGAAGAGTGTTCCAATAATTATCGGGCCCAATATTTAAAGTCGGGCCGAATAGATAGTAACAGAGCCAGGCAGTTAAATGTGGTGTCCAATATAGCAGCTCAATTGTTAGAGGCGTTGTTCAACTTCGAAGGCAACGCTCCATTCAACTCTGACGGGATCAGTGCTGGGACCTGAGTTCCATGTGAGATACTAAAATAACTGCGTCCAATAGAGCGGAACAGTTGATGGTAGCCTTGATTAACGTTAGAAAGCAACGCCACCCTTTGCTCTGACGTGATCAGTCGTATGACTTAGAGCTTTGAAGTAGATACTCAAATAACTGTCCCTCCAATATCCGTAGATAATTGTTATTAGGAATTAATCTAGATCTCTTATTTCCCTTTGTTAGAGGAGCTTTGATTCGATTTTTTTGTGTGAAATTTAAAGCCTTCGTTGTTGTATGTTTTCTATCGCGTTGATTCTATTTATGTCTATTGGAGGATTTTGCAGTTGATAGAAATATATAACCCTGCTATTTGCTAGCATTTAATCACACTATACTTCTCTCTATCTGTAATTGTATTTTCAAAGTGACCCCCTCCTCCTCTGACATTACTCTTTGACCCTCGCTTGACTCCCTTTACTCTAAATGCTTCTCATTAAACTCACTGACCCTAGTAACACCATCTTTTACCCTCACCGAATCTCGTAACGCAGCCTTTTACACTCGCTGACCTTCATCACGCCACCATGACAGCAATATTTACCGGCATGGACCCTCGTAACACCTTCCTTTACCTCCACTGGCCCCAATAACAGTCGTTTACCCTCGCTGACTTTTTGAACACTACCTTTTGCCCTCACTGACTATTATAACCCCACCATCTACCTCGCCGATCCTCATAGTTGTTAACTTTACCCTCTGCCGTTCATCATACGACTGACGTTCACCCTCGCCGATCCTCTTAACAAGGCCCTTTACCCTCACAGATCCTCATAACACTCTACTTCACTCTCTCAGACCCCCTCTCCACAGCGCTTGTCGGTCCCCTCAATTTCTATCGCTGCCTCAGTTGTGCTGACGGTGCCAGAATTGATGATCGTCGCGGCCGCCGCTGCTGTTTCCAATAACCATTCTTACGAGCGTTTCTCTTCCCCTTCAGTGCTCCATTTTCCGCATCCCTCATCCTGGATGGGATTGAGATATTACCCTCTCCTGCCGCCATCACCCTCACCTCAAGCAACTTCTCACGCGTTCACCACCCCACTCACTCACTTATCGTCTCTACCTCGAACCAAGTCCCCTCCACCCTTTATCGAATCTGTGCGGGATTTACAGAGGGTAGATGGGAATAGTGAAACTGTTCTCATAATAGGCATGGCTGCCTGCACTTTACCATAGTGTTTATAAATGTTTGTAATAACAATGCTAGCATCGAGCATCTCTATTTGTGTGTTTAAATACTACTGCTTCTATTAGGCTTCTACATGAATGACCTCGCTCTTTTTCTTCATGACCTTCTACATAAATGACTTCACTCTTTTTTTTTCATGACCAAGTTTTAGTTCAGGCCTCTCTCTCTTTTCAAGCCTTTTCTTCGTATAGGTTCTTCTCATCTTGACCACCTCATTTATATTTCGGGAATCTCTCTCATTTGAAGCATTTTCTTCGTATCGGTTCTTCTCATCTTGAACACATCATTTTTATTTCGGGCCTCGCTCTCCTTTGAAGCCTTTCCTTCGCAAAGGTTCTTCTCATCTTCAACCTGTTGGGGTGGATAGATGATTATTCATTTTATAGATAATTAACACTATATTTAGTATTTTATCATTTCTTATTTTGTTGGTTCTATTATTTATCTGTGCCCCTTTTTCATGATGATCAACCGCCCTATGGGGGAGTCTGCATTAACTTTGCGTTGGGACTCCGGTGGAACATGGAAGCAACTACTACTTCATGATGATCAATTTTCGATTAGTTATATAATTATGTATTGTTGGACACCCGCATGGGCCCTAGCTGGACTATGCGGTGTTTTAGTTAGTCTAGTCTAACCTACGGTGGGAGAATTTGCGTTCTTCCGGGCGCCTAATAAATGTCCGAGCACAGCTTGGCGTTTCGATGGCTAAATGGTAAAATAATGTTGATCTTAGAGAGTGAAAGTCTTGAATGGCACTGTGCGTGGAGGGGACGAGGCGAGTCGAGACAGGTTGAGGCGAGCAGAGACGAGTAGACTGGCGAGGCGCCGAGTCGAGACGAACCGAGGCTGGTTGAGACTAGGGGACCCGGGAATGCGAGTACCCGTAGGACCCGCGGGACTTGAGGGACCCGGGGGTCTCTTGAACCCAGAGGACTTGGAAGACCAGGAGGATTTGGGGGGACCCACTTGGACCCTTCCGGGGCCCTTTAGGACACCCCTAAGACTCTCTGGGCCCCCTTGTGAAACTTTGGGACCCACTTGAGACCCCTCGCAACCCTGGGACCCTGCTTCCTGCGCCATACGTACGCTGTAAAACCTATACACAGACAAATGTCTAAATGAGAAATGCTTGAGTAGAAAAAATAATTATTACGGTCCGCGGATTACTGGCACAGAGGGCGAATGTCGCGTCAAGGCTGGTCGAGGCGCGTCGAGATCAGTCGAAACATGTTGAAGCGAGTCGAGTTGGTCGCAACGAGCCGAGACTGGCCTAAATGATTAGAGACAAGCCGAGATGAGCTGAGATGAGGGGACCCGTGGAGCTCGGGGACGCGGGGGACGCGGGGGACTTGAGTTACCCTCCGGGATTCGTCGGGCTCTTTTGGGAGCCGAGGTACCTCTGCCACCACACTCCCACCCTAAAATGCTTCAGTGAAAATTTTTGCTGTTTCAGTCCACATGATTACTAGCGCAGAGGGGCAGAGCCACGTCGAGGCTGCTCGAGGTGCGTCGAGATCAATCGAAGCATGTTGAGGCGAATTGAGTTGGTCGCGACGAGCCGAGACTGGCCGAAATGATTCGAAACAATCCGAAATGAGCTGAGACGAATGGTCTCGGGGGTACCCGGGGAGCTCGGGAAGACCCGGGGGACATGGGTTATCCTCCGGGATTCATCGGGCTCTTGTGAGACCCAAGGATCCTATGCCCCCCCCCTACCCCATCCTTTTTAAACAATAAGTGCGAAATCGATAGTCTGAGCAGTTTTTCTGCCCAGGTCGAACCTGCTCCTACTTTCTTCTTCATGATCCACAGTTTTGTCATGCATAATAATGCTGGTGTATTTGTGCGGGAGTTCCTGTTCGGGATTTTGTGAAGGGGTGTTTTTCTTCATTCTGTGCTCGCTCGCGCGTGAACGGACCATATGTAGTTTCTGGGGTTGACATGGACTACGTGGCTAGAGAACCTTGTGACGCGTTGCAGTTGGAGTTGATCTAATCCGTGAAGCCATAGACCTTGTACCAATTTCGACGATACAATCTGCGCGCACTGGCACGTGTGCATATTACTCTTGGAGTTCTGAGTGGTTGGAGGTGGGGATTCGTTTTGTTTGAGTCATTATCTTGCCTGAATAAACAAATGGTACCTCTACTAAACTAGACAGCGTAGCTGTAAACATTGTGTTGCGTTGCTGTCTGAGCTGGTTTTGTCCGTGTAGTCGTAAACATTGTACCAGTCTCAACGATGATACCTGAACACACTAAGCGTGCGTACATGTTCCTTTTGAAGTTCTAAATTATTGGAGGCGACGATTCGTTTTGTTTAAGTCTTACCTGAATAAACTGAGTGTTCTATATAATCGACCTAGACCGAGTAGAGTTCTAGGTCGTGTTGCGTTACTGTCGGAGCTGACGTGCGCCCCAGCGTGCGTCGTTTGCGCCCTACGGGGGAGCCTATTATGACTCACGTTGAGGCTCGGGTGGAAATGAGGCACAAACCAAATCAAATCAAACCAAAGTGCGTCTGACATTGCTAACATTTTAAAAAAATTCTAACTTTAACAGCGTTGTTTTTCTAGCACACTGTAGCGTGCGAGCCTACTGGAATCCATGATCATCGAGCCCTACGGGGGACCCTATTATGACTCTCGTTGAGGCTCTTGTGGAAATGAGAATCAAGTGAAATCGAATCGTCTGTAACACCTCATTTTTATTTCGAACCTCGTCCTTCTTCTATGCCTCGCCCTTTATTTAGACTTTTTTCGTTTCATCCTCTGTTTTGTTCGGCCTTGCTTTTAATTTAGGCTCACTTTTGGTTCGGCCTCGCGCTTGGCTTAGGTCACGCTCTTCTTTTAGGCCTTCCTCTTCATTATGACCTCACTATTCTGTTGAGTCACTTCATTTCACCTTAATTGATTAGTATTGGCTTCGTTTCACGTCCTTCAATCCACAACTCGCTTTCACTAACCAATTCCATGTGTTGTTGGATTCGAAGTTACTCACAACCGAGAACATTAACGTTCCAATCGCTAACGGGCAAATGTACAACGTTCATGACATGTCTCTCTGCTAGTCGAAGCCCTAATGCACGATCATCCTGGAGACCACGTTCCAGTTCCCCTGTGACAACTGAAGGCGATGGTCAGCATTGGTGAAATTAATTGAACACATTCCAGGTCATTGATACAGTCCTACTCATTGCGGTGCGGCTCATTTTGTACAAAATTCGCACGTTCCAGTTATGTCGATTCTCAACATCTTCCTTTCATTGTTTTCCATGAATCTTCTTCGTGTGCTTATTTCCCCTATCCGTTGTTTTTATTTTTCTTCGATTCCCCTTTTCGTACATTCTCCTCTATTCGTAAATTTTGTCTTTGGTTCCCCTCCATATCAATTCTTTAGTTATCCTCTTCATAACTCTTTTCTATCCAAACCTCTCTCTTCTCTCTGTCGGTTTTCAACCTCAACGTGTCATTTGTCTCCAATTTTTATCTAGTTTTGAATTGCCATTTGCCATTTTCCAACTGAGTGTTCTCATTTCCCGCGAGTCATCGAGCGCGAGTCGTAGATAATTCCCGTCTCTAACGCCCTTTCCTCTTCCATTATTTGAGCCGTGTAAATTGTTCTGTTACCTCCTCTACTGCAGCTCCGCCTTCCCTCACCCAATCTCTGCGATAGTCACTGTATATACCATCACTACCGTCCCTTTTCCCAGTTGTCCTCCACCCGCCGTCACAGCCCCCTCTCCCTGGGCGTGTTCACGACCTATTCCATAGGGCCGAAGTCGAGCAGTTTGACATTAGGTCTTATTTACGACATGATAATGGCAGCTGATCTACGGCGGCCGGTCGTTGGGGACCAGCTTTACCAGCTCGACAGAACATATGAACCGAGCCCGACGATGGGCTGCTGCTACTACTTCAGAACTTTTCCTTGAGGACTTTAGTTGACATTTTTTGCTCAAAGACTATTCTAACCGTCAGCTCTTTTGCATGTAGGCTCTTCTGCTCGTAGACTCTTTTCACCGAGACTTCTTCTCTAATTGTTTTTCTCCGTTTCTTTTTCTCGCCGACTCTTTTTCTCATGGACTTTTCCTAGTGGACTCTTTGTCTCGGGGACCCTTTTTCTCGGGGACCCTTTTTCTCGGGGACCCTTTTTCTCGTGCACCCTTTTTCTCGTGCACCCTTTTTCTCGTGGACCCTTTTTCTCGTAGACCCTTTTTCTCGTGGACTCTTTTTTTTTTTGTGGACTTTTTTCTCGTGTACCTTTTTCGATATTGCAATGT
This sequence comes from Gammarus roeselii, assembly GCA_016164225.1. Lineage (NCBI taxonomy): Eukaryota > Metazoa > Arthropoda > Malacostraca > Amphipoda > Gammaridae > Gammarus > Gammarus roeselii. Next base: position 7,760 of record SDVV010006611.1, read on the forward strand.
GCAATGAAAGATTTTGCACGGTATAAAGTGTGTTCCTTCAAAGAAATTACTAAAGTTTGAGATTTTTAAGTAGAACGTCAATAAGACCTTCGTAGTTTTATTTGATGGCGGACTATTATATCTGATCTGATTGAAAACGATATGAAACTTTATACAATACAATTAAATTATTATTCTCGCATGCACTAAAGTGCATGTTTAAATCATTCTAAATAGTGCCCTAGAAGGAAGCGTATGCGACCATTGTCCGAGCTCCGGTGCTTATGCAGCTATTATATAATTTAATTTAGTATGACCAATGAATGTCGTTGAAACTTTTTAGTAATTTTTCCGAAAACGAAATCACAAAATTATTTTTTACACTCTTGAGTGATGGATTTATCAAACGGCAGTGAAATATATTTCAAAACTCGGTAAACAAATTCTCGTCTTGAAATGTTACGGTGGACAGCGGATTAAAAAATGTTTTTTGGATGTATAACTGTTTATTCACAATCTATCATTTGTAGATTTCTAACTGATCACCTGGAATTTATTTGTTCGAAATTAAATTTATTCCGTCCCAAAATAATTTTCCTATCTACACGTCACTTTTGTTTTCATCAAAAGAAAAAAAGAAAAATTGAACTGGTAGGCTAGGATTATCTCTATGATAAAGTTCGGCAACTCTGAAATTGCCGATATTAGAGATGAAATCCATTCCTCATATCTTATCCACAAGAGGCTCAACTTTTCCCGGAAACTGTACTAGGCTCAACAACACACGCTCGTTATAACCTTTGCTGGAGATCACAGGCTCGCCTTCACTTTAGGCCCATCCATATTTAAGCCCATCCATATTTAGCCCCATCCATATTTAGGTCCTGATAAGACCGTCACGATGGACAGCGGATCGAATAAACTGCTTTCGGGAGAAATAAGCCCAGCCTTCTTGGTGGCCTCGTGTATTAGTTACGGTATTATGGTCATAGACAAAGATACAAGGCCTTGGCACGAGCTAGGGAGCCACAGTGATAGCGTAATATGGTCGAAGACAAGATACAAGGCCTTGGCACGAGCTAGGGAGCAACAGTGATAGCGTAATATGGTCGAAGACAAGATACAAGGCCTTGGCACGAGCTAGGGAGCAACAGTGATAGCGTAATATGGTCGAAGACAAGATACAAGGCCTTGGCACGAGCTAAGGAGCAACAGTGATAGCGTAATATGGTCGAAGACAAGATACAAGGCCTTGGCACGAGCTAGGGAGCCACAGTGATAGCGTAATATGGTCGAAGACAAGATACAAGGCCTTGGCACGAGCTAGGGAGCAACAGTGATAGCGTAATATGGTCGAGATGAGCTACAAGGCTCCAGACACGAGGGAGCTGCACTGTTAGCCTAAAATGGTCGAGATGGTCTACGGGCTCCTGGCACGAGGGAGCTGCTGTGTTAGCGCAATATGATCGTGAAGAGAGAGCTGCAAGACTCGCGCCAACACTCCCAACTCATCATGGTCGGTATGAGCATCTATGCTCCATGCAAGAGGAAGCAACATTGTTTAGGTAATATTATCGCGCTGAGACCGCCCTACGGGGGAGTCTGCATTAACTTCGCGTTGGGACTCCGGTGGAACATGGAAGCAAATACCAGCTAATACCAGCTACCAGGCCCTAGGTATGGGAGAGCGACACTCTTGGCCTAATTTGGTCGAGGCGAGCTTCACGGCTCCAGGCACGATTTACTTTGGTCAAGGAGGAGGGGTATGGGATGCACACAGATAATCTTAATATACTCGACAGTTAGAATACCACCAATGCCAGTAGATTTCTGTTTCGGCTTCCATTTGTTCTGGGACCTAAAACTACTCGTTAGTTTATGCAATATTAATTGGTGTAACGTAAATTGAACTCTGTTAGACTGGTCGAATGTTGAAAACTGAGGCCTCTTGTAGTAGGGTAGCCGACAGTGAGGCTGCTCCTCACACAACCGCAGCTCCAACTCCGCCGACTGTTTTCATGCAGTCTGTGTATGTTAGGCTGATATCCAGATATTGTTCCTCTGGCAGTCGCAAACAATTTCACCAGGACGTAATGTCAGGAGTAGCGTCTTAAGGCTATATTCAGCATTCAACAAGATAATGTAGGCCTGATAGTATTGCTATAGAATTGACTTATTAGGTTTACGCATAAGGAGGATGGTGGGCAAATATTTACTTTAGCCGCTTAGCGTTGTTTATCAAAAGTATTGATGTGGTTGTCGACTGGGTTGTTAATTAAGCTCTTTGTTACGGTTCAGCAGCCAAAACCACCCTAGAACCTCTCTCAATCACAGTAAATAACGTCCTGCGTATCACAACCGGTGCGTTCCGTTCCACACCCATCGAATCCCTGAACGTGCTTGCTAACGAACTTCCTCTTCCGCTCCGGAGAGACAAACTCTCACTACAGTACTATTTCAAGACGAGGAGCTACATCAATAGCCCAGCACTCGGTGACGTAACCACATTCTCGATAAACGCCTCTTTGCGGCTAAGAAGAACATATGCCCACCCTTTTCTCTACGCGTGGATAACCTACTGACCTCGCTGAACATCAGACGCAAAGCAATCAAGTCTTCATTCTCCTATCGAATTCTTCAAATCAACACACCAACGTGGATGATCAGCCCACCACTGGTCAACCTAGATCTGCAGACGTACCCCAAAGCAACAACCCCAACCAACAAGTACCTCCGAGAATTCTCACGACTGCTCGATGAACAGTACTCCGAGCTCCGTCATATATATACTGACGGCTCGAAAACGCCGGACGGAGTGGGAGCCGCCGTCATAGGCGAGGGGACCTCTCTTTCGGCTACCCTACCCCACAAGGCCTCTATATTTTCTGCTGAGCTTCACGCACTCGAACTGGCCATTATAAAAAACGACCGCCACCCTAAAAGTGTTATATTTTCGGATAGTCTAAGTGTCCTTACCCATCTGAAAACTCTGCACTTTGATCACCCTGCCCTTAGAAAAATGCAACACGACCTGTGCACAATGTCCGAGGCGAGCCAGGCGGTCGAGTTCTGCTGGATCCCTGGACACGCGGGAATAAGAGGGAACGAACGCACAGACTCCCTCGCTAAACGGATGTCTACCCAGCAAGAACAATTCATCTCTATACATTACCGAGACTGGTTCCCAGTCATCAACTCACGCATAACATCACGATGGAACAACTCTTGGCAACAAAGTGGACAAAAGATGCTTGCAGTTAAACCATCCGTGGGAGAATGGGACACCAGGTTTTCTAATAGGAGAGACCAAGTGTTCATCAACCGTCTATGCAAGGGACACACGTGGATAACTCACAACCACCTAATGGACGTAGACATGGGACCGAACGCACCACCATGCCCCTGTTGCCACCAAGTGGCAATCGTTGTGAAACACTTACTAGTAGATTGTGATGCACTCGCAGCAGCCCGACGAGCCTTCTTGAGCCCCCCGTTCAACCTGCAACGCCTGCTCACAGAAACGGAACACCGGAAAAAAACTGATCGCTTTCGGAAAACACACAGGCTTCTACGAAGTAGCGTAGAGGTAGCGAGGTCTGAATCATCTCCGATCCCGAACTCGCTGTCATTCCTGCGCACTAATTGAAAAATTTTACTTTAACTTCGTGCACGAAGCTGTGCAGAATCAGCGGACCGTCATGCCACGAGAGGAGTCCCTCGGTGACTGCACGTTGGAGCTCCGGCGGAGAGCGGAGGGAGCTGCCACCACACCTCTCGCAAAGCCGACTGCGTCTGCATCGAACCTGCTCTGCATATTTGTTTTAGGTTCAACTCACTTAGTATCCGTTGTTTAGTACGATTTGTATGTCCTAGGCCTACTCTGTGCCCGCGTTAGAGTTACTCTTTTAAAATCGTTACATTTGATTTACATCTGTCAAATTTTCTTTGTAGCCGCATCAAGTTTGCGTGGTGCCCATGTTTTACTTTATGTTACTTTGTTAGACCAACTCCAACTGTGCTTAGACCCACTTTGACTGCGTTTAAACTGCTCCGAATCTAAGTTTAACCTACTCATGATCTACGCTGCACCTACTTCACCACTCTTCGACCGCCCTACGGGGGAGTCTGCATTAACTTCGCGTTGGGACTCCGGTTGAACATGGAAGCAAATACAAATACAAATTAGTACATTTCCCTACCATTGTGATTTTGTCTAGACTTTAGGGTCATTTCTGTCAACAAAAAGTGCGTCAGCCTTTGATTGTATTAACGATTTCCTTTCAATATTTTATAGAGCTATAACAAATATTTCTCAGAGAAATAACACTTTATTTCAAATCCAGACACAACTAGCAAAACATTGTAGCAGACAACTCGCAGAGCATTGTAGCAGGCACAACTCTCAAAGCACGGTAGCAGACAACCCGCAAAGCACGGTAGCAGACAACTCGCAAAGCGCGGTAGCAGACTCAACTCGCAAAGCGCAGTAGCAGACACAACTCGCAAAGCACGGTATCAGATAACCCGCAAAGCACGGTAGCAGACAACCCGCAAAGCACGTTAGCAGACAACCCGCAAAGCACGGTAGCAGACAACTCGCAAAGCATAGGAGCAAACACGACTCGCAAAGCACGGTAGCAGACACAAATCGCAGAGCACGGTAGCAGACACAAATCGCAAAGCACGGTAGCCGACAGAACTCGCAAAGCACGGTAACAGACAGAATTACAAAGAACGGTAGCAGACACAACTCGCAAAGCACGGTAGCAGACACAAATCGCATAGCGCGGTAGCAGACACAGCTCGCATAGCACGGTAGCAGGCACAACACGCAAAGCACGGTAGCAGACACAACTCGCAAAGCACAGTAGCAGACACAACTCGCAAAGCACGGTAGCAGATACAACTCGCAAAGCACGGTAGGAGATACAACTCGCAAAGCACGGTAGTAGACACAACTCACAAAGCGCAGTAGCAGACACAAGTCGCAAAGCCCGGTAGCAGACACAACTCGCAGAGCACAGTAGCAGACAACTCGCAAAGCACAGCCGCAGACAACTCATAAAGCACAGTAACAGACACAACTCACAAAGCACGGTAGCAGACAACTCACATAGCACGGTATCAGACGCAACTCGCAAAGCACGGTAGCAGACACAACTTACAAAGCACGGTAGCAGACACAACTCGCAAAGAACAGTAGCAGACACAACTCGCAAAGCACGGTAGCAGACAAAACTCGCAAAGCACAGTAGCAGACACAACTCGCAAAGCACAGTAGCAGGCACAACTCGCAAAGCACGGTAGCAGGCGCAACTTGCAAAGCACGGTAGCAGACACAACTCGCAAAGCCCTATAGCAGACACAACTCGTAAAGCACGGTAGCAGATACAACTCGCAAAGCACAGTAATAGACACAACTCGCAAAGCACGGTAGCAGATACAACTCGCAAAGCAAGGTAGCAGATAACTCGCAAAGCACAGTAGCAGACACAACTCGCAAAGCACAGTAGCAGGCACAACTCGCAAAGCACGGTAGCAGGCACAACTTGCAAAGCACGGTAGCAGACACAACTCGCAAAGCTCAGTAGCAGACACAACTCGCAAAGCACAGTAGCAGACACAACTCGCAAAGCACAGTAGCAGACACAACTCTCAAAGCACAGTAGCAGATACAACTCGCAAAGCACGGTAGCAGACGACTCTCAAAGCACAGTAGCAGACACAACTCGCAAAGCACAGTAGCAGACACAACTCGCAAAGCACGGTAGCAGATACAACTCGCAAAGCAAGGTAGCAGATAACTCGCAAAGCACAGTAGCCGACACAACTCGCGAAGCACAGTAGCAGACACAACTCGCCAAGCAGTCGTCGCTGAATAGCCCCGGTTGTGCTGTTGATGCAGCTTGGATGACCGGCGTATCAGATCCTCTTATCTCATTCCTCCCTTATTTGCTGACCTCGTTAAAGATACTCCATGTTTTCTTATCAAGCGTTCCTGATGATGTCTATCGCCTGCGTTTTTCATGATATCCAGGCGTTTGCTTTGCATCAAGGAACGACAAAGGTACTCTTGAATTCTATGAAATTCACCACCGGAAAACAGCGCAATAATATAATTGGACGGCTTCGTTGCTCTGGTAATTTCTGCGGAATAACTCGCTCTCCTCCCTTGCTTTAATTCACGCGTTACTTCAAAGGGAGGGCTAGAGCGGTAAAATAAAACTGGAACGCAGTTTTTGTTCGACATTTATAATATTGTTTTCCACTGAAAATTATGGTGTTGATAATCCCGCATGATTTAACGAGGGAAAATGTTTGAACGAACATCGGTATCATTTGTTACCTTTTAATAATCTTTTACTAGATCTTAGCGAAGCGCTAACGATTTATTCTGCCAGCTATTGTGTGGTTTTACAGCGCCATCTTTTGTGTTCCAGCGTGATCGTTTGTGCTGTTACACAACTCTTTATTGGGCCGTGTCACAGCACATCTATTGGGTAGTTTAACAACACCATCTGTTTGGCAGTCTTACAGTGCAATCTGAAGGTCGCTCTTCAGTGCCATCTGTTGGGTCATGCTACAGCGCAATCTGCTGGTTTCGCGTTACAACGTCATCCGTTTATTGCATAACAACGCGAGATGTAGGGTCGTGTTACAGCAAATTGGTTCATTGAGTTACAGCGCCATGGCTTGGGTCGTGTTAGAACACCACCTGTTTATTGAGTTACAGAGCCATGTGTTGGGTCGTGTCAAAGCGCCACCTGTTTATTAAGTTACAGAGCTATGTGTTGGGTCGTGTCAAAGCGCCGCCTGTTTATCGAGTTACAAAGGCATGTGTGGGGTTGTGTTAAAGCGCCACCTATTTATTGAGTTTCATCGCCATGTGTTGGGTCGTGTCAAAGCGCCACCTGTTCATTGAGTTACAGCACCTGGTGTTTGGGTTGAGTCAAAGCGCCACCTGTTTATTGAGTGACAGCACCCTGTAATAGATAGTGTTACAACAACATCCTTTTATTGGATTACAGGGCCAGTGTTGGGTCGTGTACCAGCGTCATCTGTTGGGTCGGGCAGGAATGAAAGACGTTTGGGTGGAAACTTATATATCAAAGCTAGAACAAGACTACTAAATTGCTCGATTATTGGTTGTGTCTGCGACACAATCGGAGTTGCCTTATCGGCAGGTTTCGCATCGGATTGAGACCGGCAGCTGCTTGAAAAATATTAGCAGTTGGAGTTGCAAATTATTGAATGTTATTTGAAGGACTCAGTAATCTAGGAAATAATTTGATAAAGCGCCAATACTAAACACCATTCAAGCCTGGCCATCGTTCCCCGATGGATTATTAATGGCTGTCGTTGCTTTCATTTCAATTGGTTGTTGACGCTTTGTTGTCATTTTTTTGAACGAACACGACCTTTGTTGTCATATTTTTTTGCCTCATAAGTTTCGTAAATCTTTTAGTGATCTCAAAATATGATAATTCTGTTATATTCTGTTCTATTATGTGGCTTGTGATAAACCCACTGCTTTTGTGGGTTACTTTCAGATCTTGGTACCTTGAACTTTGCATTTGTATGCAGTTTCTTAACCCCAATTAGTTTCCAGTTACTGGACCTTACGGGTCCCACTTAGTAAATGAACTTAGTCCCGCTTCAAGCAATGGCAGTAACTTGGCAAGCTTTCTGGACAATCCGATCTGCTCGCTGGATCATCAACTTCTTTCAATAGCCTGTTTCTTGGCTGCCTTAGGAAGACAAGGTCATCGGAGAAGAAGCCCATGCTGCCGGCGGTCACGTGGCTGTAAAGGGCTGCATAGAAGGCCTTCTAAGGAATGCATCTACTCTTCCTAAGTAGAACAAAAGGAGATTAACTGAATGTTGTTCTCATATATGCGTGGGTTGACCCAACACGACGTTTTTGGAATTCGATCGGTAGCGTTACATCTGTTAGAATCAGAAGGTGGTCAAATTTTGTATCATGTCTGTATAATAATAAGCGTCAAAACTTGGTTTAACGCAGTCATTCACGATATGTTTTGTTCTTTATTACATTGAATGACAATGTTCTAAATGGCAACATCCATTTTGAATGAGTGTTCCTCGTGGCTCAGCCCATGTCTGCTGCTGCTGTTGCTGCTGCTGCTGCTGCTGCTGCTCCTGCTGCTGCTGCTGCTGCTGCTGCTGCTGCTGCTGCTTAGTGTGAACTTCCCTCATAAACTCTTTCGTATTCTATTCTTGGTGTTGTCGTGAAGCGTTCGATCTCGATGATAACCGTGACTTGGAGTGACCTATCTTCTAGTCTGTGCTATGATGACGAAAATCCCTATTGTCTACAAGTTTATAGATGGAGATTGTGTTAACTCTAGGAGTGCGTTGAATGTCACCTGCTGTGTGTCTTCTGTGGTCGACTGTGTGTCTACTTTCATTGACTGTGTGTCTACTGACATTGATTGTGTGTCTACTGACATTGATTGTGTGTCTACTGACATTGACTGTGTGTCTACTGACATTGACTGTGTGTCTACTGACTTTGACTGTGTGTCTACTGACATTGACTGTGTGTCTACTTACATTGACTGTGTCTACTGACATTGATTGTGTATCTACTGACATTGACAGTGTGTCTACTGACATTGACTGTGTGTCCACTGACACTGACTGTGTGTCTACTGACACTGACTGTGTGTCTACTCACATTGACTGTGTGTCTACTGACACTGACTGTGTGTCTACTGACACTGACTGTGTGTCTACTGACACTGACTGTGTGTCTACTGACATTGACTGTGCCTACTGTCATTAACTGTCTCTACTGACATTGACTGTGTTTATACTGTTATTGACTGTTTCTACTGACATTGACTATGTCTACTGACATTGATTGTGTATCTACTGACATTGACTGTGTGTCTACTGACATTGATTGTGTGTCTACTGTCATTGACTTTGTCTACGGACATTGACTTTGTCTACGGACATTGACTGTAGGTCTACTGTTATTATCTATAACAATTATCCCATGTCTTAATAGTTTCTATAATAACTTTAGTCATTTGCTTATTAACGTGTCATTGACACGCAATGTCGTTTTTTTACCACGAACTTCTTTGCTTCAACATTTAATTCGTTCATCCCGACCCAGCTTCAAACTCTGAGTGTGGCTTATAAGGCATCATGCTTCGCTTCCACCTTGACAGCAACTGTAACAAGGATACAATATAAAAAGGTTCTTTCTTTACTTTCTTTTAATTTTTTTTGTACGCATGATACTCTTGCATAGTAACATATTCTGCAATATTAACCAATGCTTTTTATGTACGCGATAGATCATTTTTACGCAAACCAATAATCCCATGATATGTTTCCGGTTTGAGCCGTTACCTGGTCTCTCCCTCGGTCCTGTCCATGGACCTTTTCGCCTCGTGCCCTCGTCGCTGGAACGGTAAGCCCTTATTCCCGTGTTCCATTCCCAGTTCCTGGCTATGTAATGCCGGCCCGATTCGGATGCATTAGCTATTCAAATCTGACCTGTCCTCTGCAGCTCCAGATAACGCTCGGGTTGTAGCTATGCTACCCCCAAGTATGCAAAGGGAGCAGCCCGTCCCTAATGCTCCCCACGCGGGCACAGGCAGCCGCCCGTCCCTAATGCTCCCCACGCGGGCACAGGCAGCCGCCCGTCCCTAATGCTCCCCACGCGGGCAAAGGCAGCTGCCCGCTGCTAATGCCTTCATCGAGGGCAAAGGTATCAGCCTGTGGCTAAAGATCTCCACGCGGGCAAAAGCAGCAGCCTGTGGCTAATGCTCCCCACGCGGGCATAGGCAGCAGCCCATCGTTAATCTCCCACGTGCGGGGCAAAGAACCGCCCGCCCCTAATCCTCACTCCGCGAGCAAAGGCAGCAGCCCGTCGGTAATGCTCACCACGCGGGCAAAGACGGCGGCTCGTCGAAAATGCTGCCCACACACGAGTCCCTCTTCTGCTGAAGGCTGCGATGCCATAACTTTAGACATTTTTCTTCTTCTCCCTTCTTCATACCTCCCCCTCTTTCTTCGTCCTTCCTCACTTTTCATCCTTCCCCTCTTCGTTCCTCTTCGTCCGTCTCCCTTTTCTGTCCACCACCTCTTTTTCCCTCCCCCTCTTGTTTCCTCCCCCTCTTCTTTCCTCCCCCTCTCCATCCCTTCCTCTCTTCATACCTTCCTCTCTTCATGTCTCCCTCTCTTCATGTCTCCCTCTCTTCATGTCTCCCTCTCTTCATGTCTCCCTCTCTTCATGTCTCCCTCTCTTCATGTCTCCCTCTCTTCATCCCTCCCTCTCTTCATCTCTCCCTCTCTTCATCCCTTCCTCTCTTCATCCCTTCCTCTCTTCATCCCTCCCTCTCTTTATCCCTCTCTCTCTTCATCCCTCTCTCTCTTTATTCCTCTCTCTCTTTATCCCTCTTTCTCTTTATCCTCTCTCTCTCTTTATCCCTCTCTCTCTTTATCCCTCTCTCTCTTTATCCCTCTCTCTCTTTATCCCTCTCTCTCTTCATCCCTCCCTCTCTTCATCTCTCCCTCTCTTCATCCCTCCCTCTCTTCATC
>SDVV010006612.1:0-18313 GCA_016164225.1 Gammarus roeselii
GCTAGACACGCGACCAGCTAGACACGCGACCAGCTAGACACGCGACCATCTAGACATGCGACCAGCTAGACATGCGACCAGCTAGACACGCGACCAGCTAGACACGCGACCAGCTAGACACGCGACCAGCAAGACATGCGACCAGCTAGACATGCGACCAGCTAGACACGCGACCAGCTAGACAAGCGACCAGCTAGACATGCGACCAGCTAGACATGCGACCAGCTAGACATGCGACCAGCTAAACATGCGACCAGCTAGACACGCGACCAGCTAGACATGCGACCAGCTAGACATGCGACCAGCTAGACATGCGACCAGCTAGACATACGACCAGCTAGACACACCTCCAAATATAAGACAACCAAAGTCGGCAAGGACCGACAAAATTTTGCAAGGATCAACCAAAGTCGGCAAGGACCGACCGAAGTTGGCAAGAACTGACCGAAGTCGGCAGGAACCGACCGATTTCGGCAAGGACCAACCGAAGTCGACCAGGTCCAACCAAAGTCGGAAAGAACCGACTGAAGTCGGCAAGAACCGACCGAAGTTGGCAAGAACCGACCGACCGAAGTTGGCAAGGACCAACAGAGATCGACAAAGACCAACCAAAGTCGGCAAGGACCGATCGAAGTCGACCAAGACCTAACCAGTCGACCAGGACGGACCGAAGTAGACAAGGACCAACAGAGATCGACAAAGACTGACCAAAGTCGTCAAGGACCGACCAAAATCGACCAGGACCAACCAGTCGACCAGGACCAACCAGTCGACCAGGACCAACCGGTCGACCAGGACCGACCGGCGTCGGCAGGAACCGACCGAAGTCGGCAAGAACCGACCGAAGTCGGCCCGAACAGACAGAAATCGGCAGGAACCGACCGAAATCAGAAGGACCGACTAAAGTCGGCAAGAACCAACTGAGGTCGGCAAGGACCAACTAAGGTCGGCAAAACCGGCCCAAGTTGGCCAAAACCGTTCAAAGTCGACAAGGACCGATCAAAGTGGGCCAAGTCAGGCCCAAAGCCCGCAAGGACCGACCAACGTCCATAAGGACCGACCAAAGTCGGCAAGGACCGACCGAAGTCGGCAAGGACCGATGAAAGTCGGCAAGGACCAACCAAGTCGACAAGGACCAACCGAATTCGGCAAGGACCAACCGAAGTCGGCTAGGACCAACCAAAGTCAGCAAGGACCAACCGAAGTCGGCAGGGATAAACCAAAGTCGGCAAGGACCAACCAAAGTCATCAAGGACCAACCAAAGTCGGCAAGGACCGACCGAAGTCGGCAAGGACCGATGAAAGTCGGCAAGGACCAACCAAGTCGACAAGGACCAACCAAAGTCGGCAAGGACCAACCAAAGTCGGCAAGGACCAACCAAAGTCGGCAAGAATCAACTGAAATTGGCAAGGACCCATTAAAGTCGGCAAGGGCCGACCAAAATTGGCATGGACCGACCAAGGTCGGCCAGAACAGAGCAAAGCCGGTATGAACCGACCGAACTCGACAAGGATCGACCATAGTCGGAAAGGAAGGACCGAAATCGGCAAGGACCGACTGAAATCGGCGAAGGACTGGCCGAAAATGGCAACGACCGACCAAAATCGGCAAGTACCGACGAAGTCGGAGAGGACCGACCAAAGTTTACTAAAACCGCCGTAGCCGGAAAATAAAATAAATAAGCAAATAAAATATTAATTCTTTATTAACGAGATAACTCGTATTATTGTGGTGTTTCACAAGGTATTTCTTTAAAAATTGTTAGTTACACAAAAGGTTTGCTAGTTCTATGCAAACAAATGAGAACTACGTTGAAGTTCTGGCAACAGCTAAAAAAATCTCAGAGACAAGAAGTTTTGGATATGTTTTATGTCACTTTGGTGCATTCGGTTCGGATGTATCTACGTTTCTCAAACTTTGAGAGGTGTTTTACTTTTACCTGCGTTGCATAACAAAAAATACGTTCAAGTAACGAATACAAAATGAAACACGGGCCTATCCAGGCATTATACAATAAGCTTAACAAACGCTGCAAACGTATGATAATAAAAAAAAATAGGACTTGCCCTACCTTGTCGAGTATTTCCTAAAATTATAATACACTTCTAATCAGAGGTTACAATTACATGGAATAAGGTACATTATTCAGGTTACACAATAAGATTGCTACTTCTATGGAACAAATGAGTACATTCAAGTTTCCGCAGGCTAGCAGCATATTTGAGACAAGTATCTTAGTATACGTATTATGTCTCTCTCGTGTATATGGTCCAGCTATTCGATGTATTGCTATCTTGAGAAGTGTTCTGCATTTACAGAGTTGAATCTCAAAGATGCGAGGTCCGACCGAAGTCGGAAAGGACAAACTTATGACGGAAACTGATGTTACCTCAAATTACGCGACAAGTTGAAAGCAGGTTTCACGAGTTTCAAAGCAATTCCATACGGTTCACAGCAATAGCTTTAATGCAGAGGCAGCATCCCCACCCAAAAGTTTGGTACTCACCGCCCCCGTCAGTAGGCGCTGGAAGGAAAGCGCTGACCCTACCTGCAACAAGATGAGGGAAAGGCTTTCACTAGCGAATCGATGAGAGATTGAGATAATTTAATTATTTTACGAGTATTTATGATCGTTGATACCGAATAATGAACTACCACCTAATAACAGTTACAATGATGAACTACCACCTAATAACAGTTACGATGATGAACTACCACCTAATAACAGTTACGATGATGAACTACCACCTAATAACAGTTACGATGATGAACTACCACCTAATAACAGTTACGATGACGAACTACCACCTAATAAGTTACGATGATGAACTACCATCTAATAACAGTTACGACGATGAACTACCACCTAATAACAGTTACGATGATGAACTACCACCTAATAACAGTTACGATGATGAACTACCACCTAATAACAGTTACGATGATGAACTACCACCTAATAACAGTTACAATGATGAATTTCCACCTAATAACAGTTAAGATGGTGAACTACCACATAATAACAGTTACGATGATGAACTACCACCTAATAACAGTTACGATGATGAACTACCACCTAATAAGTTACGATGATGAACTACCACCTAATAACAGTTACGATGATGAACTAGCACCTAATAACAGTTACAATGATGAACTACCGCCTAATAACAGTTACGATGATGAACTACCACCTAATAACAGTTACGATGATGAACTAACACCTAATAACAGTTACGATGATGAACTACCACCTAATAACAGTTACGATGATGAACTACCACCTAATAACAGTTACGATGATGGACTACCACCTAATAACAGTTACGATGATGAACTACCACCTAATAACAGTTACGACGATGAACTACCACCTAATAAGTTACGATGATGAACCTCCATCTAATAACAGTTACGATGATGAACTACCACCTAATAACAGTTACGATGATGAACTACCACCTAATAACAGTTACAATGATGAACTTCCACCTAATAACAGTTACGATGGTGAACTACCACCTCATAACAGTTACGATGATGAACTACCACCTAATAACAGTTACGATGATGAACTACCACCTAATAAGTTACGATGATGAACTACACCACCTAATAACAGTTACGATGATGAACTACCACCTAATAACAGTTACAATGATGAACTACCACCTAATAACAGTTACGATGATGAACTACCACCTAATAACAGTTACGATGATGAACTACCACCTAATAACAGTTACGATGATGAACTACCACCTGATAACAGTTACGATGATGAACTACCACCTAATAACAGTTACGATGGTGAACTACCACCTAATAACAGTTAAGATGATGAACTACCACCTAATAACAGTTACGATGATGAACTACCACCTAATAACAGTTACGATGATGAACTACCACCTAATAACAGTTACGATGATGAACTACCACCTAATAACAGTTACGATGATGAACTACCACCTAATAACAGTTACGATGATGAACTACCACCTAATAACAGTTACGATGATGAACTACCACTTAAGAAGAGCTACGATGATGAACTACCACCTAATAACAGCTACGATGACAGGAATTTCTGCAAGTGGAATCATATCGAACAATAACCAATTGATCCATAACACTACCGACCTTTGAATTATCGCAACAAACTATGTTCCCACACAGAGACTTGCTGTGAGATGGTATACGGCCTGTTTAAGCGAAACGAGAATAACGCTGAAACATCTTACGCGAGCATATGGCTGAAACATCTCACGTCACTCAAAATAAATGTTTATTCTTTTTGAATATTGAGTACAGAACTGATTGAAATAAATAACAATAATCTCGTGAAGAGTTCCTTCGCATCTGAGATAACCTAATGTTGAAATCAAATAATTCAACCATTACCAAATTTAATAGCAATAGCATGTTTTTCGACAAATTCCCTCAAAAATTATCGGCTCACCTAATCATGGTGGAAGACATACTTAGCAAATATTCCATCGTAGCTTACCCTCTTTTGTCGGCCACCCTATAGATTTGGTGCCATGAGCAAATATCAACACACTTCTACCTGAGGGCTACACACTGGCCTCTTTCATCTCGCTTGAAAGTAAACATGGTAATTTACTTGCCTGTGTCTCGCAGAGTTCGTTCCTGGGCCCTGAACTTGGTGAGTTCAGGCGCCAGCGTCGTCAACAGCGCCGGATGCATCTTCTTGCGATGATGGCGATAACTTCTGGGTAGTGAACTACTACACAACAGCACTTGCGGCATCTTCTTGCGATGATGGCGATAACTTCTGGGTAGTGAACTACTACACAACAGCACTTGCGGCATCTTCTTGCGATGATGGCGATAACTTCTGGGTAGTGAACTACTACACAACAGCACTAGCGATATCTTTTTGCGATAACTTCGAGGGAGTGAACAGCTGCACAACCCCACTGTCATTTTCAAAGTGCAATTTTATACGCTTGAAGTTTTGACGTTATAATAGTAGTCCTTAATTAATATTCACTCGGCCGGGAAATTATCGGGTGTTTCGTTCCAATTTTAGATTATTTAGCTTGAAAGTTTTGAGGTGAGGGCCAATAGGCGTCGTAGGTACAGCTTCCTATATTGCATTAATGATTGTCAAGTGATTTATACATAGCAAATAATGTTGGGTCAACATTAGGTCGATATGAATTTCATCAAATAAAGACTTCACACTTGCAATTTTAGACGTCGACAATTAGGTCATTATTTAGTAATTGCAAACGATTGAACTTACACCTTGAAAACTCTGAATTCAACCATTTCCAGAATAACTCGAAAATAACAAGTACGTATTCTAAGAAGCTGAGTGAAACCACCTCGACCGGTAACACAACACGTAATTAGAGGTAGTTATTATAGACCTCGACGTATCTACACAAGCAAATTACTCGCAGTGACCTAGCCAAACTTCACAAGAATGTAAGTCATCACTCCGATGCTTTCGTCAATGCATAGTGAAGCACAGCGGATTGAAGTCACGTGACGCCAACAACCAATGGCAGCCCTACACGTCATGGCACAGTTGACCAATGAGAACGATACGCGGCAAAGAAAGTATTGATACAAACATTACGTTGTCACAGTGTAGATTTCTAATACAAATATGGATCTATATTATTATGAATCAATCACAATTACGACACATTATGAATTTTTCACTTCAATACCAATCCACTTTAAATCGAAATAGAGAACAGCAGCTTTTGCGTTCTGTCTAACAAATGTACAGCTAGCGCCCTGCGCACACCAAAACGAAACTAAGGTTATCACATTTACGGAAATATTTTCGCTACGGACAATATGATTGAAGCAGAAGCGGAGCATAATTTCGGGCTGAAAACTAGTGTTTACGTTGAAATAGAGAATGTTCAGACTAAATTTATTTTGTTTGTGATTGTTGAATAATACACGATTATTTTTTGCCGTGTTGTTAATTAGAATCAGCTATTCCTACGAAATTTAACTAACATGGTAATTGATCACACCTTCAGAGTGAAGAAGAAAATAAACACAACGGTAATCTTGAATGATGATGAATGAAAGCGAACGATGATGAATGGGAGGTGAGAGTGAATCAATGACCAGCTGCAACGTAAAACGCGATAATTTAATTTATACTTCATCCATGTCATATATTAGATGTTGTAAATACTGTCATTGAAATGCTAAATAAAACAAAGTCCTGAGTACGGTACAAAGTCAAATCGAGAACTGTGAGACCCACCCAGGTTGATGTTGTATACCTTGGGGTAGTGGCTCCAAGATAACGCGTATGATAAATAGCGTGCAGCTGGATTTATTTGCTGGCTAGGGAACGAGCTTACTGTTGAAGCCTTTCCTACCCTACATAACGTAACTTAGGAGTGCGTGATTCTAACCCGCGAGGTAAACGTACGTATTATTGCAGGGAAAGTAGTTCTAACCCGCTTGGCAAACTTGCATGTTATTCTAGTACTCGATTCATAAAGATACAAGGACGCTATCTTGGAAGCCCTTTTGACTCTATATGGCTTATATATGAACTAGCTCATAGCATGCAGCTGCTCCAACATAACCACCACGGATACCGCAAAGATTTTGTACTTAGAGCAACTCCTTGGCAATCATATACTTCGTTCGTGTGGCGTGCGGAGGTGTGACGTGCGACGGAATGTGATCTTTTGCTTGCCATTTGTTTAAAACTACGGATATTACAGTGTTTAGACTATGCCACCGTATCCCAAATGTAGTGAACAGTAGAAGAATAAATACAATAGCACAAAATACATGAACCGATTGTTAATAGGTATTTGTGATAACTTTTTCACCGAGTGATCAACCGAGGGGTTAGATCTAACGAACCACTTCCAACGGTGATGAGACACTTTCTGAGGGAGGGCGGCAACCGACTACAAGCAGCCGTGTACTTGAACCATCTGTAAGGAATACTATATTCTCTTGAGATAATGATAGGAAAATGAGTGAATACAAGGAGCAACGGTAGGAAGGCTGCACTGTTGATGGTATAATTAAAGCAGGTGGTCGATGAGATTAGCAGTAGGGGCGGCAGTATGTATGGTATCCCATTTTTCCAGGGTACTAGTAGGGGTAGCAGTATGTATGGCACCACATTTTTCCAGGGTATCAGTATGTATGGTACCACATGACATTCAGTGTACGAAGTGCAGTGAATGGTTCAATGTGGGTGAGTGTGACTACATTGATGATAAGTCACTTGTAGATCTAGAAGCAATAAAGTTCTTTTTCAGAAACTGCGTGTGTGAAAATATTGTTTAACTTCGTGACAGAGCGATGATGTTGGAGGGCTCCAGGAGATGGACCTGAACCTGAAGTTAGTGCCACTGCCACTGAGGCTCGTGTTGCAGAATTGACTGAGGCTAAAGGAAGAACATAAAAGATCACCCAGGGATAAGATGCCTGACCTTGTTGTGGTTATTGATGACAGTATGGTGAAAAACTTGGAGAGACAAGTGCAAAATGTGAGGTGAGAGTAAGTTTGCCAGCATGAGATTAGCACATATGAAGAGAGTGTCTGAGAAGGCAGTGGAAGCTAGTGTAGGTAGGGAAGTAGGCTTGATTGTCATTCATGAAGGAAAAAATGGACTGCTGGACAGAGAAAGTGATGCCCAGTGAAAATTATTGTTCACACAGTGCAGGCGATCAAATTGAAAAGTAAAAAGATGCGAGAGGATGTGGTGTGCATCATGACACAAGCGGAGCGGGCTCACCAGCCGCAGTTTTGGGCTTGAACTGCAACTCACTGAAAGAAACTGGGAACACAGGTTTCAGTTTCATAAACAGGGAACTAACCCTTGGCTCGAAGGTCTTTGGTGGTGATGAAATTCACCTGAATGCACGTGGGGATGCAAAGATGGTACAGAGGCTGATCTGATGGATCACGCGCAAGCAGTAAGTACCTGAGAATGAATGGTGAGAAGAGGCCGAACGGAGAGACAAAAACGAGAAAAGCTGTGAATATGCAGCTTGGGTGTATGAGAGAATGGGGACTTGGTAAACTAGACAACATATCTGCGGAAATGTGACAAAAACACACAAAAGTTAATGTAAATGATTGTAGTGAGAAATACTAAATGATTAGGAATGGGAGAAGCAAGTGGCTCAAACAAGCAGGAGGAGTTGGTGTGCTGGTGAGAAAGGAACTAGGACTTGAAATAGATGAGATTGATGTAGGGACCATTGATATAAGTGAGAATATTCTGCGTTTAGAATCAAATTCAAAGTTGTAAAATAAGAGAAAACCTGTTGCTGGTGCTCTGCTACATGACAACGTTAGGTGATGATGCTACAAGAGATAATGAAAAAGAGTATGTCCAAGGAAGCAGGACTGAAAAGATTATGATAATGGGAGATATGAATGGTCCCATGGGACTACTATGAGAAGAAGTGAATGTCAATGGACAAAAGCCAGTTGCCTTTACTGAGAATTTGCTTTTTGAGCTTACTGTTACTATTGGGGCTGGAGGAGATACATAGATTGCAAGGGGATAGAAGTCAGCTATTGACTTCATGATGCTTGTGAATTAAAGATCACGCAAACTAGTCACAGATATGTGGGTGGACAAGGAGCGCTTGATTGATGTTGCAAGTTACCAAAACATACTAGTGATGATCTACAGAAGTGGCAAACTGCAGAAGAAATGTGTGACTGAGAGAACAGATCGAAGCGGAAGTGGAGACTTTGAGATGCCAGGGGAGATGAATTCCAGATTGACTTAACAAATTTAGTGTGACAGAGTGTACATGAATTGAATGAGACAAATGGTGCCTTAGCTGCAACCCTGAAAGAGTAGAAGTTAGGACAAATGGGTAAGTCATAAGCCCAGTCAAAAGATAAATCCGTAGGTGGGTAGTATGACGTGACAATAAATAAAGAATAGCTGGAACGAAGGAGATCGAACAGAATGCAGAAGAGTTAAGAAACTGGTTGAGAGAGGAAAAGTTACAGTGGATGAATATCATGGCATTGCATGAATATGAAAGCAGAAGACGGTGGTGAGTTGTATGATAAGGAGGCGAGAGTAAAAAGTGAGGAAAGAATCGTGAAAGATCTGAAAAGGTCAGAGAAACGCATTCGGGATTTAGACTACTTCGTTCGGTCCGGTATGTTTTCTGAGAGCGATTAGCTTTTCCCGGTAGGTTAGGTCAATGAATAGCTTTGCAGGTTGCACGGGGGATTTAATAATGTTCGTCGGGCTACTGCGAGTACATTAAAATGCACCAGGAAGTGTTTCACGTTGATTATCCCCTGGTGGCAACAGAGACGTTGTGGCACGTTCGGTCCCGTGTCTACAGACATCAGGTGGTCGTGAGGTACCCAAGTGTGTCCCGAGCACAAGCGGTTGATGAACACTTGGTCTCTTCTGTTGGAGAACTTGGTTTCCATTCTCTTACCGAGGGTTGAACTGAAATTATACTTTATCCACTCTGTTTTCATACGTCATACCATCGGGATGTTATATGGCAGTAGATTATACGGTACCAGTCTCGGTAGTGTTTGATGATAAATTGTTCTTGATGAGTAAATGCCGGAAGCAAGCGAGTCAACAAGATCATTTCGTTTTACTCCCACATGTCTAGGGATCACAGAATTCGACCGATTGGCCCGTATCGGACAATATAAATAGATTGTGCAGCATTTTACGAAAAACCGGGTGTTCATAGAGCAGAGTTTTGAGCCGAGTGAGGGCACTCCGACAGTCTGAGAATACGACGTGCTTGGGGAGACGATCTGGTTTTGTAATAAAGATGGTTAGTTTGAGAGCAGCTCTGCAGAGAACTCAGAGGCTTCATGTGGGAGCGTAGCCGAGCGTGAGGTTTCCCTGCACACAGCGGCTGCTCCCACTCCGTCCGCGCTTTTGGAATCGTCTGTGTATATATGGCGGTACTCCGGGTGTAGTCTCGAAAATTCTCGTGGGTACGTATTAGTTGGAGTAGTTGCTATAGGGTATATTTACAAATCTAGGTTGACCAGTGGTGGGCTGATCATTCTCGTGGAGGTGGGCTGATCATCCTCCAAACTGTGCTCCACGGAGCTGAGACTTTGGAGCGAGAGTAAAAGAGAGAAGAAGGTTGAATGTTTTCGAGATGAAATATTTGAGGGGCATGGCTGGAGATTCGCTGAGAGACAGGATCAAGAACGACGCTGCACAAATTTGAACGGAGATGGTGAAGAAATTGAAGGACAGAGTAGATTCAACCCTTCTGAGATGGTTCGGACACATGGTGAGGATGGATGATATAAGATTGATGAAAAGGGTGATGAAGAATCAAATTTGTGTACATGTATGAGAGGAACGTGAGGTGCGTCTTTCCGTTGACCATTCCCCTTCCAGAGGGATTCGTCCTGGTGTCTGTATCTGTGTACGAGTTAGTAACAAAGCATAATTCGCATAATATAAAGCAAGTTCGTCGTTTGTTTAATAATTCACATCATGTTTTCAAATTTAGTTGGAAACAAGTAGATCCTCAAAGATTGCAGATTGCAACCGTCGTGAATGAGTCACCCCATCATGCATGTCTGCAGTATGCGAGCTCGTCATGCCTAAAAGATGTATTGTGACATGTTTAGCTCTCATGCCAAACTATGCGTATGTCAACTAGGGATTGATTTACTGATTGGAAATGCATGAGCGTTTGTGTGTCTGCCAAGACTATATTTGAATGTTTTTATTCATATCTACGAATTTATTTTGAATGCAATGTAAACTCGTTTTTTTACCTTTTCTTTTTGTATAATTTGTCAACATATCATTATACCCAAATAAATGTTAAACCCTTGCAACCATTTTCTTTTCTTTGAATATGACTAGCAAATAAGATTATCTAAGCACTTTATCGGAAATCATATTTCACTTTCGACCCATTTCATTAACTGATTTTTATGATATTTTCTAACGACATCTAACTAACGTAATATACGTTGTGAAATCAATAACGTTAGTCAACCTACAAAAGTCGTGGCCCGCCGGCATACGAAGTTTACGGCCACATGACGATCTTTTAATTAGATATTTTTGCAATGCAAAATCCAGTTTGAAAGAGCACATTTGATAATTCACCACGTCATTCAATATAGTTTCCAGCAACAAACTGGCATATTAACAGGAGGACGTTGAAGTTGTACCATTTATAAATGAACGAATATAAGGTGTTAGGGTGCGGGGAGCCGCTAACATCTACCTCCAAAAGGGGAAAATTGCATTAGATTGATCGGCTTTAATACCAGCTACGTGATGTCCGTTACGCTGCGAATGTCAAAGGTATGAACGGTGCCACATTAGGTACAGCAGCTCCTAAGGTGCTGAGGCTATATGACCTCAACACACCCCGGGTGGCAGCAAGGAGCGCTCTCACTCTACCTGCACTGTTATAGAGCCCCAGTGATTCGCAGTCGTCCTTGAGGTGCCGGGACAATTGCGTCCCAGCACCTGCTGAGGGGAAGATGATTATAGATTAGATTAGAGTGACAAGACTTTCCAGCATGCTGGAGTCATCGTTCTTCTGGCGCCGAATGTCAAACCAGCAAACAGTGCTGCATCAAAATAGTCTTTGTTTATCTTCTTCTAATGTCTGATTTTATTTTATTTGATTTAATCCCCATTTCCACCATAATAGGCTCTCCCGTAGGGCTTGATGATCATGGATTCCAGTAGGCTCGCACGCCTCTGTGTGCGAGAAAAAAAAACGCTGGTAAAGTTAGAAAAATATGAAAATTTTAGCAGTGTCAGACGCACGCTGGTGCGCACTAGAAAAACGCTTAGACGAAACGGATCTCCGCTTCCAATCATTTAGAATTTCACGAGTAAAATGTACTCACGCTAGTGTGTACAGGTAGAATCGTCGAGACTGGTGCAAGGTTTACGGTTACACGGACAAAATCAGCCCTGACAGCAACGCAACAAGACTTGGAACGCTTCGCGGTCAAGGTCGATTAAAGTACACTTCATTTCGAACGCTACGCGGTCTAGGTCGATTATAGTACAGTTCACTCAGACGAAACGAATCCTCGCCTTTTATCTTTTAGAACTTCAAGAGTAATATGTTCGCACGCTAGTGTGCACAGGTATCATCATTGAGACTGGCACAAGGTTTACGGCTACACAGACAAAGTCAGCTCCGACATAATTGCAACACGATCTTTACAGTTACGAGGGCTAGTTTAGTAGAGGTACAACTTATTTATTCAGGTAAGATAAAGACTCAGACGGAACGAATCCCCGCCTCCAACCACTCAGAATGCACGCGCGCTATTGTGCACATATAGTATCGTCGAAATTGGTACAAGGTCTATGGTTTCACGGATTAGATCAATTCCAACCGCAACGCATGACAAGGTTTATAAGTACGCAGTCTAGGTCAACCCCAGAAACTACATATGGCCCGTGAACGCGCGAGCGAGCACAAACGAAGAAAAAAACAACCATTCACAAAATCACAAACAAGAACTCCCGCACAAATACACCAGCATTAAGGGGATAGGGTGGAGGGGGGGGCGCATAGGTCCCTTGGGTCCCAAAAGAGCCCAATGAATCCCGGAGGGTAACCCAAGTCCCCCGAGACCCGTCGTCTCAGCTCATCTCGGATTGTCTCGAATTATTTCGGCCAGTCTTGGCTCGTTGCGACCAACTCGACTCGCTTCAACATGTTTCGACTGATCTCGACCAGCCTCGACTTGGCTCCCCCCCTCAGCGCTAGTAATCATGTGGACTGATATAACAAAAATTTTCACACAAGCATTTTAGGGTGGGAGTGGGGTGGCAGAGGTACCTCGGGTTCCAAAAGAGCCCGACGAATCCCGGAGGGTAACACAAGTCCCCCGAGCTCCTCGAGTCCCCTCGTCTCAACTCATCTCGGCTTGTCTCGAATCATTTCGGCCAGTCTCGGCTCATCGCGAACAACTCGATTCGCCTGAACAGGTTTCAACTGATCTCAACCAGCCTCGATGCGACCTTCGGCCTCTGTGCCAGTAATCTGCGAACTGTAATAATTATTTGTTCTACTCATGTATTTCACATTTATACACCTTTCCGTGTAAGGATTTTACAGCGTGGAGAGAGGGAAGTAGGGGTCCTAGGGTTCAGAGGGGCCTCAAACATGTCCCAAAGTTTCTTAAGGTGGTCCCAAAGGGTCTCAAGGGTGTCCCAAAGGGCCTCGGAAGGGTCCAAGTGGGTACCCCCAAATTTTCCTGGCCTTCCAAGTCCCTCGGGTTCCTGAAACTCCCGGGTCCCTCGAGTCTCGCGGGTCCCACGAGTACCCCCCATTCCCGGGTCACCTAGTCTCAGCCAGCCTCGGTTTGTCTCGACTCGTCGCCTCGCCAGTCGACTCGTCTTCACTCGCCTCAACCTGCCTCGTCCCCTCCATGAAGTAGTAGCAGTAGTTTGATTTTGTTTTGCACCGGAGTCCCAACGCGAAATTTATGCAGACTCCCCCGCAGGGCAATTGAAGAGTGGTGACGTAGGTGCAGCGTAGATTACGAGTAGGTTCAACGTAGATTCCGAGTAGGTTTACCGTGGTTACAGAGTAGGTTTACCGTAGTTACAGAGTAGGTTTACTGTAGTTACAGAGTAGATTTACCGTAGATATAAAGCAGGTTCAACGTAGATACAGAGTAGGTTTAACGTCGATACCGAATAGGTAGTAGTAGATACCGAATAGGTTTTCCGTAGATTCAGAGTAGGTTTAACGTAGATTCAGAGTAGGTTTGACGTAGATTCAGAGTAGGTTCAACGTAGATTCAAGGTAGGTTTAACGTAGATTCAGAATAGGTTTAACGTAGATTCAGAGTAAGTTTAGCCTAGATTCAGAGTAGGTACAAAGTAGGTTCAGAGTAGGTTTAACGTAGATACAGAGTAGGTTTAGCGTAGATTTGGGAGGAGGGAGCATAGGTTCCAGGATTCAGAGGGGCCTCAAGTGGGTCCTACAGTTTCTCAAGAGGGTCCCGTAGGGTCTCAAGGCTGTTCCAAAGGGCCTCAGAAGGGTCTCCCCAAATCCTCCTGGTCTTCCAAGTTCCCCGGGTTCCCGATACCTCGAGTCCCGCGGGTCCCACGGGTACCCCCCTTCCTCTTGTCACCCCGTCTCAATCAACCTCGATGTATATAATAATAACAAATGCAAAATTTATCACTACGAAAAAGGGCAGAGAAAAATAATAGAGCCCACGAAATAAGAAATAATAAAATACTAAAATAAAGTGTTAATGCTCTATAAAATTAATAATCATCCATCCACCCCAAGCCCCTTCATGAACAGTGTCATTCAAGACTTTCACTCTGTAAGATCAACATCAACATTATTTCACCATTTAGCCATCAGAACGCCTAGCTGTGCTCGAAAATTTATTGGGCGCCCGGGAGAGCGCAAATTCTCCCACCGTAGGTTGGATTGATTGATTGATTTATTTGGGCCTCATTTCCACCAGAGCACCGTAGGTTGGAGTAGACTAACTAACACACCGCATAGTCCACCTAGGGCCTCTGCAGGCGTCTAACGATATATAATTATATAACTAATCCAAAATTGATCCCCATGGATGAATAATCATCCATCCACCCTAATTCTAATGTCTAAGTTAGGTTTACTACTGCGCAAAGTCCAAGTCCTCTACGCGGCGAACGCCTATGGTATGTACGGGTGCCACAGGAGGTACAGAAACTTCTAAGGTGCTGAGACCATATGGTCCCAGCACTTCCCGGATGGCAGTAAGGAGGAATAACACGCTACTTACTCTGCTTCAGAGCTTCAAGGATTCGCAGTAGTTCTAACGGTGCCGGGCTAAGCGCTCCAACACCTACTGAGGGGGAAGATGAAGAAGACAGAAAACGCATGAGAACACGCATGAGAACAGCAACAAAGGAAAAAATAGGGAAGAGTCGTAGAAAAATGTTACATGAAAGAAGGAGCGTACCTCTGCTGTTATTTGCTACTCGAAAAGAGAATAGTTAGAACCGGTATGTGTATGTTTGAGTGAGCGAGTGAGGGTGTGTGTGTACAACGACTATTTGGAGAGTTGTTAAGGAGTCTGAGATAAGTGGAAGGAAATTTAAACTAAACATAAGATGCAAATGAGGTAAATAACAGTTAAGAAAATCAGGATGGGGAGAAAATGAGAGATAGTGATGAGTGAAGAAGAGAGGAGTCTGAAGGGAAATAAGTGGGGTTCACCCGCTCCGGTTGGGCCGTGACTACGTGCAACCCGTGATTTTGATTTGATTTGAGACTCATTTCCACCATAGCCTCATCGTGAGTCATAATAGGCTCCCCGTCGGGCTCGATGATCATTGATTCCAGTAGGCTCGCACGCCTAAGTGTGCGAGGAAAAAACGAAACAACGCTTGTAACGTTAGGAAAAACGTGAAAATTTTTAGCAATGTCAGACGCTCGCTAGTGCGCAAAAGAAAAAACGCTTACTCGAAACGGATCTCCGCTTCCAATCCTTTAGAACATAAAGAGTGATATGTACGTACTTTAGTGCGTACAGGTAGCATCTTCGAGATTAGTACAAGGTCAGTGGCTACACGGGCAACATCAGCTCCGACAGCAACGCAACACAATATTTACAGCTACGCGGTTTAGTTGTATAAATACAATTTATTTATTTAGGTAAGATAAAGACTCAGATGCAACGAAACGAATCCTCGCCTCCAAGCCCTTAGAACCTCGGGAGTTATATGTCCTTACGTCAGTGCACTCAGATAGTATGGTCGAAATTGGTAGAAGGTTCACAACTACATGGACAAAGTCAGCTCCGGCAGCAACCCAACACAATATTTACAGCTACGCGGCCTATTAGATTGTTAGTACAACTTCTTTATTCAGGCAAGATAGAGACTCAGACCGAACGATTCCCCGTCTCCAACCACTCAGAACTCCAAGAACATCATGCACGCGCGACAGTGCGCACAGCCAGTATCGTCGAAATTGGTACAAGGTTTATGGCTTCACGAAACGCGTCACAAGGTTTTATAGCTACACAGTCCAGGTCAATCCCAGAAACTGCATATGGTCCGTGCACGCGCGAGCGAGCACAGACTGAAGAAAAAATACCCATTCACACCATCACAAACACGAACTCCCGCACAAATACTCCAGCGTTTTAATATTGTGGATCGTGAAAAAGAAAGTAAGAGCAGGTTCGTCATGGGCAGAAAAACTGCTCAGATTATTGATTTCGCAAAGATTGTTTAAGGGGACAGGGCGTCCCCCACGCCCTGTCCCCTGTGCATTGGTCCCTTGGGTCGAAAAAGAGCCCGATGAATCCTGGAGGGTGACCCATGTCCCCCGGGTCTTCCCGAGCTCCTCGAGTCCCCAGAGACCCTCGCCTCAGCTCATCTCGGTTTGTCTCGAATCATTTCGGCCAGTTTCGGCTTGCCGCGACCAACTCGACTCGCCTCAACATGTTTCGACTGATCTTGACGCACCTCGACCAGCCTCGACGCGACCCTCGCCCTCTGCGCCAGCAATCTGCGGACTGTAATGGTTAATTGTTCTACTCATGCATCTCACAAACATTTTCCTGTGCATGGGTCTAACAGCGCTGGGAGGGGGAAGCAGAGGTTCCAGGATTCAGAGGGGCTTCTAAAGGGTCCCACAGTTTATCAAAAGGGTCCTAAAGGGTCTCAAGGGTGTCCCAAGGGGCCCCAGAAAGGTCCAAGTGGATCCCTCCAAATCCACCTGGTCTCCCAAGTCCCCCGGGTTCCCGAAACCCCGGGTCCCCGAGTCCCGCGGGTCCCACGAAAACCTCCCCTCCCTGGGCCACCTTGTCGCAACCAACCTCGATACATACAATAATAATAAAAAATTCAAAATCTATCACCATGAAAAAAGGGCAGAGAAAAATAATAGAGCCCAAGCAAGAAATACTAAAATGAAGTGTTAATGATCTATAAAATGAATAATCATCCATCCACCCCAATGCAGCCCGTGAACCTAACATATGCCTAGGGGGGGTACTTGACACCGGCCAACCCAGCCCTAATTGGTGCCCCCATTTGTCTCTGTGATCCAGGCTCGTAAGTGTTATACCACCCGCACCTTCAGGGGCACCCGTGAATATGTTATTACATTATATTAATGGGTCCACTTCATCCAGATTTCTGCAGTCAGCCTTAGTGAGTTCCTCCGTACGATGCGACACCCGTACAGAGTTTTGACAGTAGGGGAGTAAAGAATGTTGATTTAACGCACTTGTAAACCTAATCACATTAACACTAAAATCAAAGTAAAGCTCATAAGAAGTCTCTCAACTGTAAGACGAAGTCAAGAGTTGGATTTGATTCATCCTTGGCACAAACTAACAGAAACGAATACACGAGACTAATAAAGAGTAAATGCTCAGTACCCGAACGACCGATGTTGGACAGCAAGACATTAACCGCTATAACTGCTTCAGAGCGCAGCTCCCCTTGGGGACGACCGATTACTATAATTCATTTAACGATCAGCTTCACGGGTTTTAGTTTTCTCGTCTGACCGGAAGTAGTTATGATGGGTAAATGTTTAGGATGTTTGTGTAATTCGGGCGTCTTCGGTCGTTCGAGGGCTAGATTATATTAGATTAATGGGATCCATTTTCACCGGAGTTTTGACGTCAGCCTTAGTGAGTGCTGTGACGCCGGTCGAGTGCTGTGTATTATCCTAGTAGTAGTAGTAGTTGCTTCCATGTTCCACCGGAGTCCCAGCGCGAAGTTAATGCAGACTCCCCCGTAGGGCTGTGTATTATCCTAGAGCCACATGTCGCAATTGATAGCGAGAGCCTAACCATGATCGGAGTAGTCGCAAAACGAGTGCTTCAAAAATGCAAGATGTTCAAAACGTGATCCGGTCAAAAAAATTGGCACAACCTCACCAGTAAAATAGAATTTTAGAAATTAAATATACAGATACAGATACAGACACTAGGCCGCATCCCCCAGAAAGGGGGGTGGCCGACGGCAAGGCGCACCTCACACCCTCACACGCTCACATTCACACAACTTAGCCCTTTTGTGCTAAAGGGTCCGGCCGGTAGCCCCTCAAGTTACACTCTGGGTCCCGAATGTACCGAGGAACCGTCGTCAGCAGCAGGGCCCACAGTTTTCACTGGTTTACCCCCGCCGCGTCATAATGGCCGGGCCCCCCCACCCACGACCATCCCGACAGCGGGATGCCAAGGGTGGGAAAGCACATCAGAGCAGCGTCAAAATCAACCATTCACAACCATTCTCCACTCACGCCTGTTCATTGCACGCTCTCTCGCCACCTCCACATTCATGTCTC